>CANTUR010001733.1:0-69605 GCA_947683625.1 Mallotus nudiflorus | reverse complement strand
GCATGCGATTGAGACTAGGACTCGGACTGCTCATACCGAGTACCAGAGGATCATGATCGTTGAGTTGTCTGTCGAGGGACCAGCTTTGGATTGGTTTATTCAGATGATTCAGCCCTATATGATGACGATGACATGGGCTCAGTTTCGAGAGCGATTCATGAGGAGATTTTGTCCAGAGCCTCTTCGTTTGAGCTATCGTCTTCGTCTGACCAGTATTTCTCGTGGAGATCGATCTGTAGAGGAGTATACCCGAGAGTTCCTTCGTCTGGGTAGATATGCTGAGGATCTGATGCGAGATCAGTATTTCGCTGTTACTACGTATGTTACTGGTTTGGGTTCAGCTTTTACTGGTATGCCTACAGCAGGTCTTACTCTGGAGTCTGTGATTGAGCTAGCTAAGGAGATTGAGCTGAGATTAGTTAGGCAGGGAGCGATGCCTGATTATTACCAGTTGGGAGTTCAGTCGAGTGGATCGCAAGCTACTCCGTATTCGAGTTTTCATGTTGGTTCGAGTAGTCAGCAGCGAGGTTCGACTCAGCAGAGTCAGAGACAGCAGCAGCGAGTGCATCGGAGCAGTAGACATGGTCGTGGAGGTCAGCGTAGATCATTCAGATTTGGGTCAGGTGCTTCGAGCAGTAGCAGTGGTCGTAGTTCTGGATTAGCGGCCAGTGTTTGTCAGACTTGTGGTAGAGTCCATCAGGGACCGTGTTATCTGACACCGTTGACATGTTTCAGATGCGGACAGACAGGACATTTTGCCAGATCGTGTCCTTATCCCGGATATCAGCAGCAGCAGATTCCGCGATTCCCACAGCAGTCGATTGCTAGTGCAGCACCCGTGCCATTTCAGTTACCACCAGCTCAGCATCAGAGTTCTACTCAGTTTGTTCCACAGCAGAGTCGTGGTAGAGGTACTAGAGGAGGTACCAGAGGTGTTGGCCAGGCTTCTACCAGTCAGCAGGGAGGTCGAGGCCAGGCCAGAGTTTTTCATCTGACTCAGCAGGATGCTCAGGCATCTAATGCAGTCGTGGCAGGTATTCTTTCTGTTTGTTACCTGGATGCTTTGGTTTTGTTTGATCCGGGTGCCACGCATTCGTTTGTTTCTCCCATTTTTGCTTCTAAATCTTGTTGGCAAGCTTCGAGGATGGCTTTTCCTTTGTCTGTTGCCACTCCTCTGAGTGATTCTTTGGACGCCGATATTGTTCTTTCTGGTTGTCCAGTTCTCGTGGGAGATAGAGAATTATCCACCGATTTGATTTTGTTGGATGTGATGGAGTTTGATGTTATTTTGGGAATGGATTGGTTGTCTCAGCACTTTGCCGTGGTTGATTGCAGGAATAAGGAGGTGATTTTCAGAATTCCTGGTGAAGTAGAATTTAAGTTTGTTGGTGACAGGAGTTCAGCACCTCAGAATCTTATTTCTGTTATTTCAGCTAGGAAGTTGTTGAGGAAAGGTTGTCAGGGGTTTTTGGCATTGGTTAGGGATACGTCAGTGGAGAAGTTGTCACTCACAGATGTTCCTGTTGCTTGTGAGTTTCCTGATGTTTTTCCCGAGGAGTTGCCAGGTTTACCACCTCATAGAGAGATTGAGTTCTGTATTGATGTGGTTCCAGGTATTACTCCTATATCTATGCCACCCTATCGTATGGCTCCTGCAGAGTTGAGAGAGTTGAAGGAGCAATTGCAAGAGTTATTGGATAAGGGTTTTATCAGACCTAGTGTTTCTCCTTGGGGTGCACCAGTCCTGTTTGTGAAGAAGAAGGATGGTACCCTGAGACTGTGCATTGACTATAGAGAGTTGAATAAGGTGACAGTGAAGAACAAGTATCCTCTTCCGAGGATAGATGACTTGTTTGATCAGCTCCAGGGTGCACAATTCTTTTCTAAGGTTGATTTGAGGTCGGGTTATCATCAGCTGCGGATCAGTGAAGTTGATATTCCTAAGACAGCATTCCGCACTCGATATGGTCATTATGAGTTTCTGGTGATGTCTTTTGGTTTGACTAATGCACCAGCAGCTTTTATGGACCTGATGAACAGAGTATTCCGACCGTATGTGGATCAGTTTGTAGTAGTCTTCATTGATGATATACTGGTATATTCGAGGAGTATGGAAGAGCACGTATATCACTTGAGGATTGTACTGCAGACACTAAGAGATCATCAGCTTTATGCTAAATTCTCGAAGTGTGATTTTTGGATGGAGAGTGTTTCTTTTCTTGGACACGTAGTGTCTAAAGAAGGTATTCAGGTTGATCCACAGAAGGTTGAGGCAGTATCTGAGTGGCCTAGACCTACTTCAGTTACTGAGATTCGGAGTTTTCTGGGTTTAGCCGGGTATTATAGGCGGTTTGTGCAGGATTTTTCCAGGATAGCAGCCCCTATGACTCGCTTGACTCAGAAGAATGTTAGATTCGAGTGGTCAGAAGCTTGTGAGAATAGTTTTCAGTTGTTGAAGGAGAAGTTGACCACAGCGCCAGTATTAGCTTTGCCTAATAGTGTGGATAAGTTCACAGTTTACTGTGATGCCTCTAGAATTGGTCTTGGTTGTGTGTTGATGCAGAATGGAAGGGTGATAGCCTATGCTTCGAGGCAGTTAAAGAAGCATGAGCAGAACTATCCTACACATGATCTGGAGATGGCTGCAGTGATCTTTGCTTTGAAGATTTGGAGACATTATTTGTACGGGGTGACTTGTGAGATATTTACTGATCACAAGAGCCTTAAGTACATTTTCCAGCAGCGAGATTTGAATTTGAGGCAGAGAAGATGGTTGGAACTGTTGAAGGATTATGATTGTGAGATTCTTTACCATCCGGGTAAAGCTAATGTGGTAGCAGATGCCTTTGAGTAGGAAGTCCTCAGGTAGTCTTGCTCACATCGGTGTGGAAAGGAGACCATTGATCCAGGAATTGCATCTGATGGTGGATCAAGGTCTGATGATGAAGATCAGTAGATCAGGTGGACTGTTAGCTCAGTTTAAAGTACGATCTGTACTAAGGGATAGGATTAAAGCAGCTCAGAGCCGAGATCCTATTCTAGAAGAGCTTGCAGAGAATGTCAGAGCAGGGAAGTTCACTGATTTCACACTCGATGATGATGGTGTGTTATGGATCAGTGGTAGATGTGTGTTCCTGATGTGGATGATTTGAGAGGAGGAGATTTTAGAGGAAGCACATTCTACAGCTTACAGCGTTCATCCTGGTGTTACTAAGATGTACCACAGTATCAGAGATCTATACTGGTGGGATGGATTGAAGAAGGATGTTGCTGATTATGTTGCTAAGTGCTTGACGTGTCAGCAAGTGAAAGTCGAACATCAGAAGCCTTCTGGGAAGCTTCAGCCTCTTCCTATTCCCGAGTGGAAGTGGGAAAGGATAGCTATGGATTTTGTGGTCGGTTTACCTCGTTCGAAGGATGGATACGATTCCATCTGGGTGATTGTAGACAGATTGACGAAGTCTGCACATTTCTTGCCTGTGAAAGCCACATATTCAGTTGCTAGATTGGCGAAGTTGTACGTGAAGCATATTGTATGCCTTCATGGAGTACCTGTGTCCATTGTGTCAGATAGAGGTTCGGTGTTTACTTCTCGTTTTTGGCAGAAGTTGCAAGAAGCGATGGGCACTAGGTTGGATTTCAGTACTGCTTTTCATCCTCAGACAGATGGTCAGTCTGAGAGGACGATCCAGACACTGGAAGATATGTTGAGGATGTGTGTCATGGATTTGGGAGGTAGCTGGGATGATCATTTGTCGCTTGTTGAGTTTGTATATAATAACAGCTACCATAGCAGTATTGGCATGGCACCATATGAGGCGTTGTATGGAAGGAAGTGTAGATCCCCGTTGAGTTGGGATAAGATCGGTGAGAGAGCTTTGACTGGACCAGAGATGGTTCAGGATGCTGCAGAGAAAGTCGCCGTGATCAAGCACAGGTTAGAGACCGCAGTTAGCAGACAGAAGAGTTATGCGGATCCTAGGCGCAGAGATGTGGAGTTTCAGGTTGGAGATTTCATTTTTCTGAAAGTATCTCCGATGAAGGGTGTGATGAGATTTGGCAGGAAGGGTAAATTAGCACCGAGATATATTGGACCGTTTGAGATTCTGGAGAGAATTGGCACTGTTGCATATCGGTTGGATTTGCCTCCGAGTATGTCACAGGTGCATCCAGTATTTCATATCTCGATGTTGAGGAAGTATATCTCAGATCCTTCACACGTGTTGCAACCTGACAGTGTGGAAGTGAGTGAAGATTTGACGTTTGTGGAAGAACCTGTGGCGATCGTTGATTTTCAAGTTCGACGGTTGCGATCGGAGCAGATTCCGATGGTCAAGGTTTTGTGGCGTAGCGACAGAGTTGAAGAGCATACGTGGGAGACTGAAGCTGAGATGCGAGCTTCTTACCCGTATCTCTTTCCTTCCTGATTCTGTAATCTTGTTTTTGGAATTCGGGGACGAATTCTTGTAAGGGGGGAAGACTGTAATATCCCGTGTTTTTTAAAAATATTTTTTTTACACTGTACCGGGATATACAGTGTCAATAATTTTTATGCATTATACGATATTTTATGAGTTGATATGTATTTTAAACCTATTTTAATTACTGTCTATTATTTTCAGTATTTTACGTAAAATTTTCCCGGGACTTTCATTTTCGGGGAAATTTTCACGTAAACAATGTATTATTAATTATTTTAAATGTATTTACGGGTTTGCATGAACTCATACATATTTTTAAATTATTAAATAAAGCTTGTGTGTGTATATTTATTTAATTAGGGTTTATTATTACCCTAACATTTTATTATTTATTTATTATTATTTGATTATTTTATTTATTATTAAATTATTAAAATTTATTATTTTTTTTCTTTTTTCTTTTTTTTTTCTTTTTCTTTTCCTTTTTCTTTCTTTTTCTTTTCCTTTCTCTTTCCTTTTTCTTTCTTTTTCTTTTTCTTCTTCTTCTTCTTCTTCTTCCCGTGGGTGCCCGACGCCACCACTATTCCTCACCGTCGTTTCTCCCTCCTCCGGCCACCGTTTTTCGACACCGCCGGTCTCTATCTTCTCCTTGAGCTCCGGTGAGTGTTATTCTAGCTTTTGTTTGAGCTAAAATGGTCTAGAATTGCTTAGGTTTTGAGTTGAATATTTCGACCACTTTTGGTTTTCGATTTTTTTGAGCTTCAATTTGGATGATTCATGGAAACTTCCTTCACAAATGTTGTTCCTGGTAGTTTAATCTTCATGTATGAATTTTTGTGGAATTTTTGGAGATTTTTTGGATTTTTGGGTATTTTTGAATATTTTAATATTATTTTCTAATTTTCGGAAATTAATTATTTAAATTATGAAATTGGAGTTTATGGTTGAATTAGGTGTTGAAATGAATTATAGGAATTTATTTGGAATTTTTATGAATTTCTAAGTATTTATTTTTAATTATTGAAGTTTATGTGATTTTGTAAAATTAAGTTAATTGTGTTTTAAATTGAATTTAATTGGTTAATTGAGTTTAATTATTGATATTATTGATAAATATGTTGAGAAAATTAATTTTGGATAATTGTATGATTTTTGGTGAATTTTTGAAGTAATTTAGGTATATATATATATATATAGGGGTATTTTGGTATTTTTACCCTAAATTGTCTAAAAATGTAATTTAATTGGTTTTAATATTTATTTAAGGTATAAAATGATTTCTACAAATTATTTAGTATTTTAACTAATTAAAACTATTTTTCGGGAATTATTTTCAATTATATATATAATATACGGTTTTTCTAATAAAATGAATTTTAATCGATTTTTACAGTGTTTCAAGATTTATTATGTAATTTCTACGTATGAAATGTATTTTTATGATTTAAGGATATTTTTGGTATATTTTGAATATATATATTCTGTGTTTGTGGACCCCGATCGACAGATTGTAGTCTGGAGTCCGACCGAGGGGTTGTGATTGATTGTGGTGTTTATTTTTGAAGTGTATTTTCCTTTGCAGGGTCGGCTCTACTCTTTTGAGTAGAGAGATGTCCGTTTTACAGGGGAGGTTCTGCCGAATTTTCAGTAGAATTCTCGTAAAACGTGATATCCAGTCGAACCCTAATTTCCGATTCTGTGTTGAATACTCTAGATTTAATTCTAGGATTTCTGTTAGGGTTATTCTGATGTCGATTAATTATTTCTTGTTTAGTTGCGCCGAGACCGAGGGGTTAGTGGACCAGGCCCGTCGGACCTGTCTCGTGGAGCGCATTAGGTGAGTTACTATATTATATATATATGCTTAGGATGCATGATTTAGAAAATGCATGTTTTATTTTGACTAATTATGCATAAATAACATGATTTATATTCAAGTATATTTTTGGTATATTTTTGGAATATAATAAATTATATACATGTTTTATTAATAAAATATATTTAAAATGTTTTTAAATATATTTTTAGTTTAATTCATGATTTGATTGAATTTATTTGACGTATATATACTCAAAATATACCTGGTTTATGTTTGGTATATTTTCGGTATATATATGGTTTATATTGTTGATTTATTTAAATTCATGCATCATGTATTTGTGAATGAATGTTTTATTATTTATCACTGAAGGATATCAATAGAACGTGCTACCTAGTGGGCAGCACTAGGACCGAGTACGTACCGGTACGCCTATAGTATTTAGGCTTTATTACTGACTATTTGTGGATATTGATTTGATTATGATTATTGATATATGTGAGATGTGGTTTGGGTGTGATTGCTGGAGCTCGGTTGACCAAGTGTCTCGGGGCCAATCACACTGGCAGTCAGACTGCTGGAGCTCGGTTGACTTAGTGTCTTCGGGGCCAGTCTACTGTCCATATGGATTAAGTGGATATATTTGGAATCAGTGAGCCTGTATGGCTAGAGTGTTGTTTAACACTATTATTCTGAGGTTGCGATATTCTAGGGTTCTATGTGATCCTTCATAAAAGTTGATTTTCAGACAAAATATATAAAATGATTTTTCTGCATCTGTATGAACTTGCCTGTATATATACATATTACTCATATACTGTTGACTGTATGCATTATCACTTAGAGTGTATGTATATATATTATAGTAATTCACTCAGTGAGGTCTGACTCCCCTCCGTTGACTATTTTTCAGGAGAGTCAACTTCCTGAGACCTCAGTAGCAGGTCGATACGCCGGATTTCTTCCGCCCCGGCTTCTTTATGTAAATTGTCTACTTGAGTCTTATTTTATTTTATCTAGACACTGCAGTAGTTGTAAATTAAAATATTGGATTTTATGTATTTGTTTTAAAGAGATGTATTATAGTAAAACTGGATTTGTATAAAGATTATACATTTATGAGATTATATATGTGATGTGATGAGTTTTGAATTATATCCAGTTGTTATGGATGATATTGTAATATTTATGATTTTATTTTCCGCTGCATATTATATTTTTATGGTTATTATTGCATATTTATTTTATTTTTAGGCTTGCTACGGGTTCCGGATTCGAAAGAATTCCCGTTCCCTAGCGCCGGTCATGGCCCCTGTTTTGGGTCGTGACATAATAAAATAGTATTAAAAATCTATAATTCTCGATAAATTCATAAATATTGACCAAAATACATTTTAAAACTCCAAATTACACAATTAACCCCAAAACATATTAAAAATCAATAAAAACTCATTTATTTACAAAAAATAGTATATTATATATATATTTGAAAATAATTTACGAAAAATAGTTTTAATTAGTTAAAAATACTAATAATTTGTAGAAATCATTTTATACCTCAAATAACTATTAAAAACCAATTTAATTATATTTTTATCCAATTTAGTGCCAAATTACCAAAATACCCCTACTATATATAAATTCACTATAATTATTCAAAAATTCACGAAAAATAGTATAATTTCTCAACATATAATTCAATAAAATCCATATTATACTCAGTTAACCAATTAATTTCAATAAAATACATAACTAACCTAATTTTCTAAAAATCACATAAACTAAATATATTCACAATAAATATATAAAAATCATAAAAATTACAAATAAATTTATAAAATGCATTTTAATACCTATGAACACTATAAATCAAAATTTCATAATTTAATTAATTAATTTACGAAAATTAGAAAATATTAATAAAATAATAAAAAATTCACAAAAATCAAAATAATTCCCAAAAATTCCACAAAAATTACAGCATGTAGATTGAGCTATTAGGATCATCTTTGTGAAGGAATTTTTCTTGAATCATTGAAATTGGAGCTCAAAAAAATTAAGAACTCAAGTTGACCAAAATTAAAAATTCAAAACCTAGGAAAATTTAGACCAAATCAAGTGAAACCAAGCTTAGAAATGCACTCACCGGAGCTCAAGGAAGAGATAGAGACCAGTGGCACTTCAAACGGTGGCCGAAAACATGGTGATCGGAGTTAATGGTGGTTTTCGATTTCCTTGAAGAAAACTAATCAAACAATGCTGGAAAAGGGAGCTTCAGGCGGCGGAGTGGGCTGGAGATGGAGGAGGACAATTGAGAGGCACACTGACGACAAGAAATTGACATGACATTGGCCGAAAATGGGTGAGGGACGTCGGGAATTAAGGAGATGGTGTCGATGGCAATACCTTAAAAATCGCAAACTTTATGTTTTTGTATATATATATATATATATAACTTTAATTTATATTATAATAATAGATGAATATTATATTCAAATTAATATACACCACACACATAATTAATAATATCTATATACATATATATACACATATTAATTATTAAAACTATATAATATAATATAAATTTAATTAAAAACAAACCCTAATTATTTAAGTGTGCATATATGCATGTATATGTTTATATTTTAATACGACACTTAAAATCATGCATGGGACTCATACAAATTCACAAAACCGTCCAAAATAATTAATATTTATTTATTTATGTTTTAATTTCCCCAAAAATAAAACTCTCGGGAAAAATTTTACGTAAAAGACTTAAAATAATAAATAATGACTTTATTATATAATTAAATAATCAGAAATATAATTTAAAATTATTAACACTGCATATCTTGATACAGTTTAAAATTATTTAAAAACTCACCTCATGAAACATCCTTCTTTGATTGTTGTTTTCTCTTACTTTTGCACACTATTTTCTTCACTTTTTTATCCCAAATTTTCTTCCTCCTTTGCACTATATTGTCTTTGTTTCTCAAAGTTAGCCTTTTGAAATCATGTCTTAACCATAAGATTGTTCAAAAAGTAATCACCAAAAAAAAAATAACAGTAATCACACACCACTATGAACAGTTACCACCAAAAAAAGAAAAAAATCAAGAAAAATATTAAAACTTGAAGAAACCAAAAGAAAGATGAAAATGAAAGAGAAATATGAGAAACACAAAAGAAACTTAATAGAAAAATATGCAGAATTAACGCAAAAAAAAAAAGAGAAAAAAATTAAAACTTAAAGAAACCAAAAGAAAGAAAAAAAATGAGAGAAAAAGATGATGAAACGGAGAAGAAACACAAAAGAAAAAGATAGGTGCAATTTTGAAAATGAAAAGGGCATGCTTGTAATAAAGAGTCGGTAGGTTTGTAATTGACAAAAACTTAGGGTATTTTTATTGACAACATTTTAAAATAGAGTATTTTTGTAAATTTTTCTTAAATTAATTGGGTTAATTAACAAGATGAGCCTAAAATCTAATTAAAACTTAAATTAATTAAACAAGAATATGGGTTTAAAACACCCCAATGGGAGGGGTTCAAATCCCCCCTTCCTCCAGTGTCAAAAAAAAAGGGCTTAAAACAAATAATTAAAAAAATAAATAAATGCCCAAAATAAATAATAATAATAATAATAACAAATAAATACATGCCCTAATCTATTCTCCTAATTCTAATTAATTTTAAAAATCCTAATTTTGATTTCTATGCCATTGATTTTAATTAAATTACCCAATTAAAACCCTAATTTTACTAACTAATTAATTAAAATAAAACACAAACACATAATATTTCACAATTCCACTATTTGGACTATTAGAATGATCTATGAAAATAAAATACAAAAGAAAAATTACAGCCCCTTAAAAGAATAAAATACATAGAAAATTAAAAGAATGAGATAAGTTGTTCTTGATTCCATGGCTTTGGTTATGGATTTTCTCCATAGGTAGTTCTCCTCCACAGTTCATGTAACTCGATAATCATAAACAAAAACATAGAAAACAAAATAAATTAGGATTAAAAACTAAAAGAAATAAAAGATTGACGGGAATCATACCTCACTATGTGAATTAATGTTACAAAATGCGTGTTGAGTTTTAAAATACTTATTTAAAACCATTAAGTTAATTAAACAAATAAATATTCAACAAGCCTTTATTTTGTTAAAATAATTTTGTAAAAATGTATTCTTCCAAAATTTATAACTCTCTTAAATATAAAAATAACTCATATAAAAATAATATTTTGATAATAAAATAAAACATTTAGTGGGAATTTATAGTAGAATCTTAAACCTCAATTCTACTAGCCTCTCGGCTCTCTTAAATCCAAATGACTGTTTTTCCGAGAGATCAAGCTCAATTGAGTTATAGCCACAATCAAATTACTTAATCTATTGCCAATATCTCGAGTGAACAAGCTCAATCGAGCCAACCACTGACCATTACGTTACCCAAATTTACACTCACGCGCACATAATCTTGATGACACCCACTAAGTAGCATATTCTACCAGTCTTCCAAACATATATTTATATATTTAAATAAAATGCAACAAAGCTAAAACATCTTTCCAAAATTCTTAACAACAATAAAATAATTAGCTCATGTGCATATATAAGAATGCAAGCCCAATAAATTCCACAATAATATTTATACCACATTTAACAATATAAATTAAATATTCAATTTTATAAATCATTTTTTTCAATGAACATTTTATAACATTAACTCACAAGTGGGTGTGTGTTGGCTAACATGTTCTCAACTAGCTTAACTCTGCACCTTCTACTCTTGAACCCTCTATACAACTAGAATAGTTATTTAAATAAAAACCTCCAATTAAATTCCAAATAATTCCTAAAAATTATAAAAATAAAAGAATTACTGAAATTGACTTGTGAATGCTCTAAATAATTAATTTTGAGGCCTAAGAATTATTTCTAACGAGTCAACTTATTTAAACGGAAATAAATAATTTTCCACTGCAACCTTTCTAAAACTTATTTCTTAAAATCCGTAAGGAATTGTACTAAACTCCAATTACAAAAATTGATCACCACAATTTATACTATTTATTTAAAATAGATGCATAATTTTCTAGGTCAATACTGTTTACTTGCCGGAATTCGGTTTGACCCGCTAGATTTCTCACTGGAAATGTATCATTCCACTAAACTAAATATACCAACGCATTTAAAATAATTTTTAGAACACAAATACAGCCTTAAACACACCAAAATATGAGCAAAATTAAAAGATTAGAAATTTAAAGGAAATTTATTGAAAAATTCGTAAAAAATTCAAACAATCGAGTTAGGTTGCAAGGCTGGGTATCTATAGATTCCTAAGAAGATGGTCAACAAGCATTCAGTGATTCTTGGATCTGAACGACGGTGATCCGGGTGATGGAAAAAGTGGTCAAAACTTTAAAGGCGAAACTGTACTAATATGAGCCAAATCTCATGAAATAAAAGCTACTAGATTATTGAGGATGATCATAAGAAGCTTTGGTTCAAATTTAGTGATGATCGAAGGTCATTTGGGTGGTTAAAAATTTGCCAGCCAAACTCGACTTCCTCTTCTTTTTCCTTCTCTGTAGCAACCACTTCTCCATTTTAAATACACATTTCATTGTTTACAGTTTTGTTTTTCTTCTTGTCTTCTTCTTCTTTCCTTTTTTTTTTCTATATATATAATAATAATAATAATAATAATAATAATAATAAGAATAATAATTTTTTAAATATTTTTAAAAATTATTTTGTAGGCTAAAAATTTTAAAACTAGGTTATATATATAATTTTTTTAAAATTAATTAATTTTATTTGTTAATTTAAATAATTTTCTATTAATTAACCATTAAAATAATATTTTCTTAAATTTATAGGACTTAATTATAAAATATTTTTTAAAGAGGCCCAATATAATCTAGTTTTTTTAAAAAAATATTTGAACTTAAGTTAAAATATGAGGTCCAATTTGGACCTTTGGCCTAATAATAAGGAAAGATACAAATGATTACCAAGTATCTGGACTCATTCTTAGTTAGAGGCATGTGGTATTTTCTGAAATAAAAAGTTACCTTACAATGTGGCACGAATAAAAATGAAATTTGAGACTACTAATAAGATTTTAGCATGTAGTTGAAAATGAATAAAAACTATAATATAATTATTTATACATTTTTTTTATAATTTATTTTAAAATGTAATGACTTGTTTATTTTAAATCTTTTATTTTAATTTATGAAAAATTATTAATTTTTATATTTTATTCTATATATTTTTATATATCTACTTTTATGATTACAATTTTTTCACAAAATGTTAGTGTTGCTTTATAACTAAAAGTGATATCATATAAAATTGATATTTTTTTTTTTTTATAAAAAAGAACAAATCTTATAAAAAAAAAGGTTATATATTTTATAACAATGTCATGATACGAATTTAAAGGGTATATGACCAACATTAGAAATGAAAAATTTATATGCTTCCAAAACCCATAATAAGCATGATTAATAATCATTTAATGAAAATAAACAATATTGAACTTTCTATGTAAAATCCTATAGAGTTTTTGCTGTGTTTTAAGTATCTCACACTTGTAAATAGTGACAAGATACCACAAAGCACAATCCAACTCAAATAACCACAAAAGTAAATGCTAATAATTCACTAAAAATCAACTTAAAATCATACAATACATCATTAATACTAATGCAGTATCTGGAGTGTTAATTATAACATATTAATATTTTAAACATACATAAATCAAGTCGGGAAAGAAGACATCCGGTGTAGATTAAGACATCTAACAATCTGACTATAGAGATCCTGAAAAAATAAAGATGAAGAGAGTCATGTCTCACTAAATGAATTAATATCATGATATTCATGCTAGTTTTAAAACATTTAACAAAACCATTTAAAATCAATGAATTATTAAAATCATTTTAAAAATAAACATTGAAATTTATTAAATCATTAAAATTATTCACTTACTAAAATCTCAATTATTCTCTGAAACTATATAAAAATTTTTTTACGGAGACTATCCCATAGTCCCCTAAATTTTGCAATAAATTATAAAATTATATTAAACACAAATATTCAGTGGAAAAAATATAGTAGAGACCTGAACTTTAAATTTATTAGCCTTTTAGCTCTCTTAAATCCAAGTGATTATCGTTCCAAGAGATCATGTTCAATTGAGTTACAGTCATAGTCAAATCATTTATATCAACACTGATGTCTGAAGAAAACAAGCTCAATTGAGGCTTATCTCAAATCCTATCCTGAGAGAACAAGCTCAACTAAGATCTAATCACAAATCATGAACATACATGACTCAGATTATTGTCACGACCCAAAACAGGGGCCATGACCGGCACTAGGGAACGGAAATTCTTTCGAATCCGGAACCCGTAGCAAGCCTAAAATAAAATAAACATGCAATAATAGTAGCAATATATAATGCAGCAGAAATGAAAATCATAAATATCACAATATTATTTTCACTAACTTGATTTAATTTAAATCTCAACTCATCACATATATATAAATCTTTTAATACAAATCCAGTTCAAATAATACAATATAACATCTCTTTAAATATTTAATGACTACTGCAGTGTCTAGACAAAATAAAACTCAAGACTCAGAGAAGTAGTTTACACAAAGAAGCCGGGGCGGAAGAAATTCGGCATACAGGCCTGCTACTGAGGTCTGAAGATGTTGACTCTCCTGAAAAATAGTCAACGGAGGGGAGTCAGACCTTACTGAGTAAATTACTATAATATATATACATACACACTAAATGACAATGCATACAATCAACAGTATATATATATCTAATATATATACAGGCAAATTCACACAGATGCAGAAAAATCATTTTATATATTTTTATTAAAACCGTCATTTATGAAGGATCAAATAGAACCCTATGATATCGCAACCTCGGAGATAGTGTTAGACAACACTCTAGCCATGAAGGCTCACTGAATCCAAATATATCCACTTAATCCATTTAGACAGTAGACTGACCCCGAGACATTAAGTCAACCGAGCTCCAGCAGTCTGACTGCCAGTGTGATTGGCCCCGAGACACTTGGTCAACCGAGCTCCAGCAATCACACCCAAACCTTATCTCACACATATCAATAATCACATTCAATCAATATCCATAAATAAGTTAGTAATATAGCCTAAATACTATAGGCATACCGGTACGTACTCGGTCCTAGTGCTGCCCACTAGGTAGCACGTTCTATTGATATCCTTCATTAATAAATGTAAAACATTCATTCACAAAAATAAATGATGCATGAAGTTCAATAAAATATCAACATAAACCATATATATACTAGAAATATACCAAAAATAAATCAGGTATATTTCGAGTATATATACGTCAAATAAATCCAATCAAATCATAAATTAAACTAGAAATATATTTAAAAATATTTTTAAATATAATTTATTAACAAAACATGCATATAATTTAATATATACCAAAAATAAACCAAAAATATACTTAAATACAAATCACATTATTTATGCATATTTAATCAAAATAAAACATATATTTCTAAATCATGCATCCTAAAGCATATATATATAGTATAGTAACTCACAAATTAGTGCGTTTCTCGAGATGGATCCGACGAGCCTGGTCCACTAGCCCTCGGTCTCGGCGCAACTAAACAAGCAATAAATAACCGACATTAGAATAAACCTAATAGAAATCTTAGAATTTGATCTAGAGTATTAAACATAAAATCGAAATTAGGTTCGACCGGATATCACGTTTTACGAGAATTCTATCAAAAATTCGACAGAACCTCCCCTGTAAAATGGACATCTCTCTACTCAAAGAGTAGAGCCGACCCTGCAAAGAAACACACTTTGAAAAACTACACAGAGCATAATCAAAATCCCACAGTCGGACTCCAAACTACAGTCCACCGACCGGGGTCCACAATCACAGAATAATTACAGAAATACCAAAAATATCCTTATAGCATAGAAATACATTTTATACGTAGAAATTACATAATTAACCTTAAAACACTGTAAAAACTAATAAAAACTCATTTTATTAGTAAAACCGTATATTATATACATAATTGAAAATAATTCACGAAAAATAGTTTTAATTAGTTAAAAATACTAAATAATTTGTAGAAATCATTTTTATACCTTAAATAATTATTAAAACCAATTAAATAACATTTTTAGCCAATTTTGTGTAAAATTACCAAAATACCCCTATATATATAAATATACTATAATTACTTCAAAAATTCACCAAAAATTATACAATTATCCAAAATTAATTTTCTCAACCTATTATCAATAATATTAATAATTAAACTCAATTAACCAATTAAATTCAATTAAAAACATAATTAACCCTAATTTCCCAAATTTACATAAACTTCAATAATCCAAAATAAATACTTAGAAATTCATAAAAATTCAAAATAAATTCCTATAATTCATTTAAACACCTAATTTAACCATAAAACACAATTTCATAATTTAAATAATTAATTTCCGAAAATTAGAAATAATATTAAAATATTCAAAAATACCCAAAAATCCAAAAAATCTCCAAAAATTCCAAAAAAATTTATACATGTAGATTAAGCTACTAGGATCAACATTTGTGAAGGGAGTTTTCATGAATCAATCAATTTGAAGCTCAAAAAAATTGAAAACCCTAATATGGCCGAATTGGAAAAATTCAAAACTAAGCAAATCTAGACCATTTAAGCTCAAACCAAAGCTAGAATCACACTCACTCGAGATGAAGGAGAATAAAGAGACCGGCGGTGTCGAAAATGGTGGCCGGAATCGTCGTCGACGGCGAGGAGAAGGATTTCGGCCAAAAGAAGAAAAATAGCTCGCTGGCGCCGGGGAAGGAGGCTGCTGGCGGCGGGGGACGACTGGGAACGGCGGGTGGCAAGCCAGGAGGCACACCGACGGTAGGGAACGACAGTTGCAGTGACGGTTGGTGGTGAGGGGGTGGTCAGGCGTGGGGGAGGAGAAGGAAGAAGAAGAAAAAAAAAAAAGAAAAGAAAAGAAAAAGAAAAGGAAAAGAAAAAGAAAAAGAAAAAGAAAAAAGAAAAATAAAAAAAATAATTTTAATAAAATATTTAAAAAAAATCACACCCACACATATAATTTAATATTTTAATAATTTAATAATAAATAAAAATAATTAAATAACAATAAATTAATAAACAAATAATAAAATATTAGGATAATATATATTAAACCATAATTAAATAAATATCGCACACATACATGGTGTTTAGTAATTTAAAAATACGTATGAGTTCATGCAAGTCCGAAAATATATTTAAAATAATTAATAATAAATTATTTACGTGAAAATTTCCCCAAAAATGCAAGTCCCGGGAAAATTTTACGAAAAGCACTATAAACAATACACAATAATTAAAATAGGTTTTAAATACACATCAACTAGTAAAAAAAATCATAGTATATATACAAAAATTATTAACACTGTATATCCCGGTACAGTATAAAAATATTTAAAAACACGGAATATTACAATTATAATCATTGCACACATAATTCTAGTGACATCCACCAGGTAACCTGTTTTACTAGTTTCTTCAAAACATTTATATTATCAATAAAATAAGATAAATAAAAATTTAAAAATATTTACTGAAATTATATTAAGAGTAAAATAATTAAATCATGTGCTTTAGGTAGATCATGGACATTTTTAATGTTTGTAATAATAATATCATCGTCATAATAAATAAAAATTATATTATTATATATTATTGCAATAATTACATTTTTGACAAATTTCATTATTTCTATGGTGCATGTGATTCCAATAAACATTTTAAAATATCAACTCAAAAGTAAAGTGTGCTGGCCGATTTGTCTTCATGTACCTAATTTTTATGGCTCCCACTTTGGAACTCCCTACCATAAGAAATATTTATTTAATGAGGAAATACTCAATAAATTTCCAATAATATCCTTAAAAATTTTGAAAAATTACTAAAATTAAGGAATTATCTAAATTGACTTGCAAATGCATTTTGAGGCCAATGGAAATAGCTTCAATGAACTAAATTAATTCAAATATAAATAAAATAATTTTCATTGAAACTATTTTGGAAATTTATCTCATAAACCATAAGGAATTTAACTCTAGTCTAGTTATGAAAAGTAGTTGCCATAATTTATACTATTTATTAAAAATAAAATCATAAATTTTTGAATTGGTCACTGCTCCTCATTGGCAACGGTTGGAACCTGGTGATCCAAAGCACATCCAAATCATTTAAAATCATCACAACTATCTTCTAATGGTCCTTAATTACATACTAAACTAAAGAAACAATGATGAAGATTACTGGAATTGCTAAAAAAATTTGAGAACTCATTTTCATTCGATC
Source organism: Mallotus nudiflorus (assembly GCA_947683625.1). NCBI lineage: Eukaryota > Viridiplantae > Streptophyta > Magnoliopsida > Malpighiales > Euphorbiaceae > Mallotus > Mallotus nudiflorus. Next base: position 51,893 of record CANTUR010001733.1, on the reverse strand, counting down.
TTATATTTGGGTTTGAATTAAGGTAGATTGGAGACGTGGCTAGTCTCTATAAACTCCTAGAAGCAAGGCAAGCATGATGGTGGTGGTTGTAGTGGTTGATTGGTGTGTCGGAAGTGGTGGCTCGATGGTAGTTGTTTTGGCCAAATTTTCCAAGCTTTATTTGATAAAATCTACAAATTTTTCGCAAAACAAACACCACCATGATGTTGTTGGCTTTGAGAGGAAGAAATAGTTAAGTTTTAGTGAAGTTTTTGGTCAGTCAATGTAATATCCCGTATTTTTAAATATTTTTATACTGCATCGGGATATGCAGTGTTAATAATTTTGTATATAATTATGATATTTTTATGAGTTGATATGTATTTTAAAACTATTTTAATTATTGTATATTATTTTAAGTGCTTTACGTAAAATTTTTTTGAGAATACTATTTTCGGGGAAATTTTTACGTAAATTATTTATTATTAATTATATTAAATAGATTTTCGGACTTGCATGAACTCGTATATATTTTTGAAGTACTAAATAATTTATATATGTGTACTTATTTATTTAATTAGGGTTTAATTAATTATCCTAATATTTTATTATTTATTATTAGTTTTAATATTATTTAAATATTTTTAAGTGTATTAAATTTTAAAATATTAAATTATATGTGTATGGTGGGTAATTTTTCCAAGTATTATATTAATATACTATACTATAAAATATATTAATATTATAATATATATATATATAATTGTTTTATTTTTTTTCATTTTTTTCCTTTCTCTTCTATTTCCTTCTCCTTCTCCCGACTTCCCTCCATAACCCTCACCTCACCGCTGCTACTTCCGATCACCGGCCGTCAGAGTGCCTCCTAGCGTGCCATTGTCTTCTTCAGTAGCTTCACCGCTCCGATCGTCTTCCCCGCGCCGGTCAGCTTGTCTTCTTTCGTTTTTTGCTGAAAGTTCCATTTTCTTCACACCTCATGATTTCGGCCACCAAATTCCCTCATTCCGGTGTTGTTGGACTCCCCTGAAGCCATAGAAGATGATTCCAAGCTTTGTTTAAGCTCAAAACTTGATTTGGTATGGTTTTTCTCAATTTTTCAATTTCGGCCATAATTGATTTTCGAATTTTTTTGAGCCTTCCTTTGTGATTCATGAAAAGTACCTTAACAAATGTTGATCCTAGTAGCTTAATCTACATGTGTGAATTTTTTTAGAATTTTTGGAGATTATTTTGATTTTTGGGTATTTTTGAATATTTTATTATTATTTTCTAATTTTCGGAAATTAATTAATTAAATTATGAAATTATGTTTTATGATAAATATAGGTGTTGAAATGAATTATAGGAATTTATTTGTAATTTTTATGAATTTCTATGTATTTATTTTGAATTATTTAGTTTATGTAATTTTTGGAAAATTAGGTTAATTGTGTTTTAATTGAAATTAATTATTGATATTATTGATAAATATGTGGAGAAAATTAATTTTGGATAATTATACTATTTTTGGTGAATTTTTGAATGAATTTTAGTATATTTATATATATAGGGGTATTTTGGTAATTTTACCCTAAATTGACTAAAAATGTAATTAAATTGGTTTTAATAGCTATTTAAGGTATAAAAATGATTTCTAAAAATTATTTAGTATTTTTAACTAATTAAAACTATTTTTCGTAAATTATTTTCAATTATATATATAATATACGATTTTTCTAATAAAATGAGTTTTTATCGGTTTTTAATGTGTTTTAGGGTTAATTATGTAATTTCTACTTATAAAATGTATTTCTGCGATATAAGGGTATTTTTGGTATTTTCATAATTATTCTATGATTGTGGACCCTGGTCGGTAAACTGTAGTTTGGAGTTCGACCGAGGGGCTGTGGATGTGTTTCTGTGTCTATTTTTGAAGTTTGTTTCTTTGCAGGGCCGGCTCTACTCTTTGAGTAGAGAGATGTCCGTTTTACAGGGGAGGTTCTGTCGGATTTTCGGTAGAATTCTCGTAAAACATGATGTCCGATCGAACCCTAATTCTGATTCTATGTCTAATATTCTAGATTGAGTTTCTAGGGTTTTCTGTTAGGTATATTTTGATGTTTGTTATTTATTGTTTGTTTAGTTGCGCCGAGACCGAGGCCTAGTGGACCAGGCCCATTGGACCTATCTCGAGGAGCGCACTAATTGTGAGTTATTATTCTATATATATATGCTTTAGAAATGTATGTTATTTTGATTAATTATGCATAAATAATTCATTTGGTATTTCAGTTTATCTTTAGTTTATATTCGGTATATTTTGGTATATTTTCAAATTATATGCATGTTTTATTAATAAATTATTCTTAAAATATTTTATGTATATTCTTGGTATATTGTTAGTTTATTTTGTAACTATATTGGATTTATTTGACGTATATATACTCGAAATATACCTGGTTTATTTTTGGTATATTTCTAGTATATATATGGTTTATGTTGCTATTTTATTTAAATTCATGCATCATTTATTTTTATGAATGTATGCTTTATATTTAAAATGAAGGATATCAATAGAACGTGCTACCTAGTGGGCAGCACTAGGATCGAGTACGTACCGGTACGCTTATAGCATTTAGGCTATATTACTAACCATTTGTGGACATTGGTTGGATATGATTATTTGATGTGTGATGTGATTTGGGAGTGTGATTGCTGGAGCTCGGTTGACCAAGTGTCTCGGGACCAATCACACTGACAGTCAAATTGCTGGAGCTCGGTTGACTTAGTGTCTCGGGGCTAGTCTACTGTCCAAATGGATCAAGTGACCATATTTGGAATAAGTGAGCCTGTATGGCTAGAGTGTTGTCTAACATTGTTTTAAGGTTCCGATATTCTAGGGTTCTATTTGATCCTTCATAAACTGTGATTTTCAATAAAAATATATTAAATGGTTTTTATTGCATTTGTGTGTAATTGTTTGTATACATACATACTATATATACTTTTGACTGTGTGCATTGGCATTTAGTATGCATGTATATATATTATAGTAATTCACTAAATGAGGTCTGACTCCCCTCCGTTGACTATTTTTCAGGAGAGTAATCGTGTAATATCCCGTGTTTTTAAAATATTTTTACACTGTACCGGGATATACAGTGTTAATAATTTTTGTATATATATTACGATATTTTTATGAGTTGTTATGTATTTAAAACCTATTTTTATTATTGTGTATTATCTACAGTCCTTTACGTAAAATTTTCCCGGGACTTGCATTTTCGGGGAAATTTTCACGTAAACAATGTATTATTAATTATTTTAAATGTATTTTCGGACTTGCATGAACTCATGCGTATTTTTAAATGACTAAATAAAGCCTATGTGTATATATTTATTTAATTAGGGTTTAATATATATTACCCTAATATTTTATTATTTATTTATTAATTTATTGTTATTTAATTATTTTATTTGTTATTAAATTATTAAAATTATTTTTTTTATTATTTTATTATTTTTTTTCTTTTTCTTTTTTTTTTCTATTTTCTTTTTCTTTTCTTTTTGTTTCTTTTTCTTTTCTTTCTTTTTTTCTTTTTCTTTTTCTTCTTCTTCCTTCTTCCCGTGCACGCCCGACCACCACCCCTCACCACCGTCTGCAACTTCCGATTCTCGGCCGTCGGTGTGCCGCCAGGAGCTCCACCTTCCTCAGCCAGCCACTCCGCCGCCCTCAGCTCCCTTCCCCGGCACCGGCAAGCCCTTTCTTCCCTTTTGGCCGAAATTTCTTCCCTTTACCGTCGACGATGATTTCGGCCACCATTTTTGACACCGCTGGTCTCTTTCTTCTCCTTGAGCTCCGGTGAGTGTGATTCTAGCTTTGGTTTGAGCTAAAATGATTTAGATTTGCTTAGGTTTCGATTTTTTGAATTCGGTCACATTAGGGTTTTTGATTTTTTTGAGCTTCGAATTGATTGATTCATGAAAACTCCCTTCACAAATGTTGTTCCTAGTAGCTCAATCTATGAATTTTTGTGGAATTTTTGGAGATTGTCTGGATTTTTGGGTATTTTTGAATATTTTAATATTATTTTCTAATTTTCGGAAATTAATTATTTAAATTATTAAATTGTGTTTTATTGTTAAATAAGGTGTTGAAATGAATTATAGGAATTTATTTGGAATTTTTATGAATTTCTAAGTATTTATTTTGAATTATTGAAGTTTATGTGATTTTGAGAAATTAGGTTAATTATGTTTTTAATTGAATTTAATTGGTTAATTGAGTTTAATTATTAATATTATTGATAAATATGTTGAGAAAATTAAATTTGGATAATTGTATAATTTTTGGTGAATTTTTGAAGTAATTTAAGTATATTTATATATATAGGGATATTTTGGTAATTTTACCCTAAATTGGCTAAAAATGTAATTTAATTGGTTTTAATAGTTATTTAAGGTATAAAAATGATTTCTACAAATTATTTAGTATTTTTAACTAATTAAAACTATTTTTCGTGAATTATTTTCAATTATATATATAATATACGGTTTTACTAATAAAATGAGTTTTTATCGGTTTTTATAGTGTTTAAAGGTTAATTATGTAATTTCTACCTATAAAATGTATTTTTAGGTTTTAAGGATATTTTTGGTATATCTGGAATTATTCTATGTTTGTGGACCCCGGTCGGTGGACTGTAGTTTGGAGTCCGACCGTGGGATTTTGATTGTGCCTTATGTAGTTTTTCGAAGTGTATTTCCTTGCAAGGTCGGCTCTACTCTTTTGAGTAGAGAGATGTCCGTTTTACAGTGGAGGTTCTGTCGGATTTTTGGTAGAATTCTCGTAAAACGTGATATCCAGTCGAACCCTAATTTCTGATTTTGTGTTTAATACTCTAGATCGAATTCTAGGATTTCTATTAGGTTTATTCTAATGTCTGTCATTATTTGTTTGTTTAGTTGCACCGAGACCGAGGGCTAGTGGACCAGGCCCGTCGGACCCGTCTAGTGGAGCGCACTAGGTGAGTTACTATACTATATATATATATGCTTAGGATGCATGATTTAGAAATGCATGTTTTATGTTGATTAAATATGCATAAATAATTTGATTATTTTTTAAGTTTATATTAAGTATATTTTTGGTTTATTCTTGGTATATAATAAATTATATACATGTTTTGTTAATAAATTATATTTTAAAATGTTTTTAAATATATTTTTAGTTTAATTTATGATTTGACTGGATTTATTTGACGTATATATACTCGAAATATACCTGGTTTACTTTTGGTATATTTCTAGTATATATATGGGTTATATTATTATTTCATTTACATTCATGCATCATTTATTTTTGTGAATGAATGTTTTATATTATTAATAATGAAGGATATCGATAGAACGTGCTACCTAGTGGGCAGCACTAGGACCGAGTACGTACCGGTACGCCTATAGTATTTAGGCTATATTACTAACCATTTGTGGATATTGATTGAATATGATTATTGATATGTGTGAGATGTGGTTTGGGTGTGATTGCTGGAGCTCGGTTGACCAAGTGTCTCGGGGCCAATCACACTGGCAGTCAGACTGCTGGAGCTCGGTTGACTTAGTGTCTCGGGGCCAGTCTACTGTCCAAATGGATTAAGTGGATATATTTAGAATAAGTGAGCCTGTATGGCTAGAGTATTATCTAACACTATTTCTGAGGTTTCGATATTCTAGGGTTCTATGTGATCCTTCATAAAAGATGATTTTCAGACAAAATTTATAAATGATTTTATTGCATCTGTGTGTAATTGCTTGTATATATATATTAGATATATACTGTTGACTGTATGCATTATCATTTAGTGTGTATGTATATATATTATAGTAATTCACTCAGTGAGGTCTGACTCCCCTCCGTTGATAATTTTTCAGGAAAGTCAACTTCTTCAGACCTAAGTAGCAGGTCGATACGCCGAATTTCTTCCGCCCCGGCTTCTTTGTGTAAACTGGTTACTTGAGTCTTATTTTTATAATCTAGACACTGTAATAGTTGTGAATTAAAGTGTGGGATTTCATGTATTTTATTTAAAGAGATGTATTATATTGAAACTGGATTTGTATTAAAGAGAATATATATATGTGATGAAATGAGATTTGATTTAAATCCAGTGATGAGAATGTTATTATTATATTTATGATTTTTTTTATTTTCGCTGCATATATATATATTACTGTTATTGTTATTATTGCATATTTTATTTTATTTTTAGGCTTGCTACGAGTTCCGGATTCGAAAGAATTCCCGTTCCCTAGCGCCGATCATGGCCCCTATTTTGGGTCGTGACAAATCGTCTTCAGACCTCAGTAGTAGGCCTGTACGTCGGATTTCTTCTGCTCCGGCTTCTTTATGTAAATTGCTTATCTGAGTTTTATTTTATAATCTAGACACTGCAGTAGTTAAAAATTTTTTATAGGGTATTGTATTATATTTGTATGAGTTATGTATTTTAAGAAATTGAACTGAACTTGTATTAAAGGATTTATCTATATATGAGATGAGAATTCGATTTAATTTCGTTGACGGAAATATTATTTTGACATTTATGATCTTATTCCGCTGCATAATATTTTATTAAATTGTGTTATTATTATTACTATTGCATGTTTATTTTATTTTAGGCTTGCTATGGGTTCCGGATTCGAAAGAATTCCCGTTCCCTAGCGCCGGTCATGGCCCCTATTTTGGGTCGTGACAGTCAACTAGTAAACGAAGGTGAAGAAGGCGATAGGTTACTATAGCAACCAAAGAGAATTGTAAGGATTGAACTTGAAATTTTTCCCTTATTCCCGATAGGATTGTGTATCAGTCGGTTCAGTGTGGTTCAAATTAAGAAAATTATTAATTAAGTAAAAAACTAATAAATTAATAAATTATTAAGTTATAAACATGACTATATTCTATATGTTAGATTTTTTACTTAAATTTTGAGGAATCCAAATTAGACTTGGATTAGAAAAATTAATTTAGAAATTAATTTTTTAGAATCATTCTTAAACTTCCAAACAAGTTTGATTGTTGCCAAAGTTTTAGAGGTCTATAAATAAAGGGTTTTCAAGAAGTCAAGGATACACAAGACAACTTGAGGATTTTGCATGTTTGAGTGGTGGGTCTTTGAGAATATTTTGAGAGTTCTTTGTATTTTTTTAAGGGTTTCTATAGGGGTGGAGAGGAGTGTGAATTCTTCTTGATTTATATGAGGGGGAAATACAAAAATTATGGTTTTGTGTTTAATCAACTCAAGGGAAGTGGGAATTTTATTGTATTGGTATTTTATCTCATATAGTGAAGAATGCGTTACTCTTTATAGAGGTAGGCAATTAAAGCCGGACCACATAAATCTTGTACTTTCTTATTTTTTCTTTTCTTTTTTTACCTTAACTTGTTTATTAATTGATTTAAATTGGGAGGATCATTTCCAACAAGTGGTATCAGAGCTTTGGTTGAAACCCAATAAACATGTCATGTAGTTCATCACCGCTTTTTACAATAGAGAAGTTTGATGGAAAATTCAGTTTTACTCTTTGGCAAAGAAAAGATCTCCTAGTTTAACAAGGTTAAGCAAAAGTATTGAAGGAAAGGGAGGCAAAACTAGAAAATTTAGGTAATGAAGATTTAGAAGAGCTTAAAGAAAGGTGTGCTAGTATTATACGCCTTTGTATTGGAGACAACATTATAAATAATGTTATTAAAGAAAATTCTATTGTAAATATTTGGGACAAACTTGAAAAGATTTATTTGGCTAAGAGTTTAACCAATAAGTTCCATATAAAGAAAAAATTGTTTAAGCTAAAGATAATGGAGGGTGGAAACTTAGTGGAGCACATGAATGAATTCAGTGGAATCTTAAATCAACAAAAAAAATGTTGATGTAAGATTGATTCCTCACTCCCTGACTCTTATGAAAATTTTATTGATTCGCTTATTGAAGGAAAAGATACTTTAATTATGGATCTTGTACAAGTGCATATAGTGTCCTTGCAAACTCGAGGGAAAGATACAATTGAAGAGAAGGACGATGAGGCATTGGTTGTTCAAAAGGTGAGTCAGAAAGGGTGATTTTCTAGCAAGAATGGATTTCAAAAGGGCAAAGTTAAAAATTTGAATGATGTTTAGTGCTACAAATGCAAAGGGTTGAGTCACTTTAAAAGGGATTGTCCAAAGGATAAGAGTATGGCTTCTCTTGTATGGGAAAAAGGAGATACTCTTATCTAGAAGGAAACTACTGGTGGTGAGGTGGAGAGATTAAGATCTCTTCACAGAGTTAAAAAACATCTTGATTGGGTTTCAGTTGCACATGATGTATTGGATGTGGTTGAATAAAGAAGAATTGATTCAGAATGTGTATTTGGGCTATTAAGGCCAATATGTTTTCACAATTTAAGTCAAGGTGGAGATTTGTTAGATTTTTGACATAAATTGTGAGGAATCCAAATTAGACTTGGATTAGGAAAAATTAATTTAGAAATTAATTTTTTGGAATCATTTTAAAACTTCCCAAACAAGTTTACTTGTTGCAAAATTTTCAAAGGTCTATAAATAAAGGGTTTTCAAGAAGTCAAAGGATATACAAGACAACTTGGAGATTTGCAAGTTTGAGCGGTGTGACTTTGAGAATATTTTGAGGGTTCTTTGTATTTTTTTTCCTAGAGTTTCTAGAGGGGTAGAAATGAGTGTGAATTCTTGTTGATTTATGTGAGAGGGAAATACAAAAATTGTAGGTTTAAATTTAGTCAACTTAAGGGGAGTGACAGTTTTATTGTATTGGTATTTTATCTCATATAATGAAAAATTTATTACTCTCCATAGAGGTAGGCAATTAAAGTCGAACCACATAAATCTTGTACTTTCTTACTTTTTCTATTTTTGGGTTTTTACCTTGGCTTATTTATTGATTAATTTAAATTGGGAAGATCTTTTCCAACACTATATATAATATATATTTCCTTACATAATTTACTTATTTATTTTTCAACAAATAAAATTTATGCATGTATTTAAAAGTAGTTCAAATAAACTCCTTTTAGATTTTTATATTACAGTCGTTAAATTTTAACATTTAGGAATACAAAAAAGTACAAAAAATTATATCTTTAATTTTGATACAATTAAACCCTAAATATTTTTAAAATTTAAAATATTTATTAGTTTTGTATTAATTAAGATTGGGTTAAATATTCTAATGGTCACCAAACTTTTTACTAATTTCATTTAGGGTATTACTCTGTAATTACTTTGTTTTTAATAACTAAATTTTAATTTAAATATTATTGAAATATTATCTTATCGTGTTTGGCTAATGTGACAATTGAAATTAAAATATTTAAATTATATTATCACATCAGTGTATAAGTTAAATGTTAATTCAAATTGATGATTGAAATAAATAAGAATAGTGTTGATTCCCAGTGCAAAAATATGGCATATAAATAAATTTATTAGGGTGATCTGGAATTGTGATTATACTACAACTACCAGTTACAACTTTCATAAAAGCATTCACTAGGCAGTCAGAAGGATGGACATGTGTTGAGGAACATCTTCATACCTGGTCCAAATTTAAAGTTTCTCTGTTATGGCAGTTAGATTATTATCATTTACAGTCCGGTTCAGTCAAATTAATGGGCGTGAGTTAGTCGTTGCATAATTATTGAAAACTTTTCAATTTTTCCAACTGAAACAGAACCATCATGTTTCCTTTAGTGACTCCACCAAGGGAGGAGCTCCACCAACTTTCAGAATCATTTAACCTACGCTCAACCAACAAATTATTATTTTTTTAATTATTTTTATTTATATATCAATTTAACAGAAAACTTTAATCAAATCAACACATCATATATGTATTGAAAATATGTTCGAAGCTTTTTTTAAATTCGAAATTCTACTTTAAATATCAAACTTTTGTTTTATTATTTGAAATTCGGAAATTATTTTTTTTTTAAATATATTAGCTAGCTAGTAGCCTAGTATGTTGATTTGATTTTAAAAGTACAAGTTTATATGATACATTGCATTTTATTTTTGTTTTTTTTAACTACATTGGGGGATCGGGAAGGGGTTTGGGGTCCGATTCGAACCTGTCAAGTTGACCAAAAAAAATTCTATTTTTAAAAATAATATTTTAACTTTAATATGTATATTATTTTTCTGAATAATGAATAATTTGTAGAGTTGGAGTGTGAAAAATAATAAAATAGCACGTAAAAAATAGATAATAAAATAGTGAATAATAAATGTGTTTCACTAAAAATAGATTTACTATTATAACACAAAAATTATTTTATCACTTAATAACATATATTACTCACATATTTAAGCTCACTTGTCACTTTTTTTTCTACAACTTCTCATACTAGTACCACTCAACTCACACACAACACAATTTATTTGCTCTTGGTAATTGCTCTCACTTGATTTTTATTCAAAAATTTCTTTCTCTCATTGCTGTAATGACCCAATATTTTAAATAATATAAAATTATTTTGAGATATATAATGTTAATAAAAATTTTAAATTTTATTTATATATTATTATTATTTGTGAATATTATTTATTTATTTCATTCTAAAAGTTTTATTTACATAAAATAATTTATTTTGGGAGTGTTATTATTTAAAATATTAAAGCTATTATTATTATTATTATTATTATTATTATTATTATTATTATTTCAATATGCATGTGTATCATGCATGTGCATTGTTTTTTTTTTATTATTATTGTTATCATGTGTAATAATAATAATAATAATAATAATAATAATAGTAATAATAATAATAATAATAATAATAATAATAATAATAATAATATATTATTATTATTATTATTATTATTATTATTATTATTATTATTATTACTATTATTATGTGTGCATGTGTGTGTCTATTTGTTGTGTGTGTGTATATATATATATATAGATAAAATAAAAAAAATTAATTAAAAGCTAAGATTTTTTCAGGTCAAAGCCTTCCTCACCTCTTTGTTTTCTTTTCCTTTGTCTTATTCTTCTTCTTTTTCTTCCGCCATAACCCACTGCCAGTGCCACCCTCACCTCGCCGAACTGTAAGCTGCAACCACCACCAACCACCATCACCTCTAGCCTCTTCCTGCCGTCTATCGCCACCTTCAAAGCTCTAGAAGCCCGCTAAAAACTGCCTAGATCAACAGTGGCAGTAGGGAACCTCCATGAACGCTAGTAGCTTTTTCAGTCACGTGAGCTCATGTTCTTGGTCTTGTTTGAATCGTTGAGCACCAGTGAGTTCATTTCTGAGCTTCGCTTGAGCTCAACATTCCTTGATTTTGAGTTCTAGCAAGTTTTTGTTTATGTCCATTTTTAGGTTTGATTTTTTTAAGCTTGTTCTAGTTTGATTCTTGAGAATTCCCTTAAGAAATGTTGTCATATGCAACTTAATCTTCCTATATATATATATATATTTTTTTTTTTTTTCAATTATTTTGAATTATGGGTATTTTTGAATATTTTAATAATTTAAATTGAATTTTTGATAATTATGTTAATTAATTACTTTGAATGGAAATTTGGTTAAATTAGTGTTATTAATTTAAGTTATTAATTTTAGTAGTGATAAAATAATTTTTGGTAATTTTGTATAATTTTTGAGAATATGTTAGTTTTAGGTGATTTTGGAAATTATAGGTTAATTGCATAGTTTTGTTGAAAATATAGTTAAATAATATGTTTTAAATGATTTTTGAACAATAAAAGGTATTAAAATAATTTTTACAAATTATTTACTATTTTTAACTAATTAATACTAATTTTTGAAAATTATATTCAAATAATAAATCATATACTATTTTTGTGATTAAATGGATTTTTAACTATTTTTATTATATTTATAACTTATTTGAGGAATTAATTGTGAATTTTACTATTTTATTTTAAATAATTGAAAAATCAGATTTTTATTAATATTATATAAATTATTTGAGATTTTTATTTAATTAATGTGAAAATAATTATATTTTATGTTTTTGATGTTTAAATATATTATATTGTGATAAATTATTGATATTTATAGTTCTAATGATTTTTATTACATTTATTATTATTATTGATTTGTGGTGAATTGTGAACTTCAGTTGAAAATTTGTATAGTTCGGTGTAATGTCCCGAGTTTTTAAATATTTTTATACTGTATTGAGATATACAGTGTTAATAATTTTTGTATATATTTATGACATTTTTATGAGTTTTTATTTGTTTAAAGCTAATTTTAATTATTTTAAGTACCTTACGTAAATTTTTTTCAGAAATTTCATTTTCGGAGAAATTGACACGTAAATAATTTAATACTAATTATTTTAACTAGTTTTATGAATTTGCATGAACTCATATATAATTTTTAAGTGCTAAATAAAATGTATATATGTGTATTTATTTAAATTAATTAGAGCTTAATTAATTTCCTTAATTTTATTATTTAGCTTTAATATTAATTAATTAATTTTAAGTGTATAAATTATTAAATATAATAAAATATTTGTGTGGTGAGAATTATTTGTGTGTGAGAATATATATACTATTATAATATAAGTGTGGATATATATATATATATATATATATATATATATATATATATATATATATATATATATATATATATATATATATATATACATAATTTATTATCAAAATTATAAAGTTTGCATTATTTACCAAAATGCCATTATCTCCTTCATTTCTCCTCCCGATCAGTTTTCCACCATTTTCGGTCACTGTGACCTATGTTTCTTGCAGTCACTATGACCCTCAGCCTTCCTCCTCCCTTTCCAACCATTCCCGACACCTGAAGCACCCATTTCCGTTGAGTTTTGGCCGAATTTTTCAAGAGAGGATGAAACTTGAAGCCAACTCTGATCAAGCCGTTTTCGGCCACCAAATTCGACGCCATCAGTCTCTATCTTCTCCTTGAGCTCCGTTAAGTGTGATTCCAAGTTTTTTTTTTCACTTAAAATGGTCTAGATTTGCCTAGGTTTCAATTTCTTCATTTCAGCCATTTAGGGTTTCAAATTTTTTTGAGCTTCAATTTGATTGATTAATGAAAAATTCCTTCACAAACTTTGATCCTGGAAGCTTAATATACATGCTGTAATTTTTTTATAATTTTTAGAATTTATTTTGATTTTTGTGAATTTTTTATTATTTTATTATTATTTTCTAATTTTCGAAAATTAATTAATTAAATTATGAAATTGTGTTTTATGGTGATTATAGGTGTTGAAATGAATTACAGAAATTTATTTGTAATTTTTGTGAATTTTTATATATTTATTTGGAATTTATTAAGTTTATGTAATTTTGAAAAATAGGGTTAATCATATGTTTAATTGAAATTAATTGGTTAATTAAGTATATTTATTGGTATTATTGAGTTATATGTCAAGAGAATTAATTTTTAGTAATTATATTATTTTTGGTGAATTTTTGGATTTATTTTAGTAAATATATATATATAGGGGTATTTTGGTAATTTTATACTAAGTTGGTTAAAAATGTAATTAAATCGGTTTTAATAGTTATTTAGGGTATAAAAATGATTTCTAAAAATAATTCAGTATTTTTAACTAATTAAAACTATTTTTCGTAAATTATTTTCAAATTATATATATAATATACAATTTTTCTAATAAATGAGTTTTTATCGGTTTTTAATGTGTTTTAGGGTTAATTATATAATTTAGACTTATAAAATGTATTTTTATTATTAAAGGGTATTTTTGGTATTTTATAAATATTCAGTGAATTGTGGACCTTGATCGGTGAATTGTAGTTGGAGTCCGACCCAGGGATTGTGATTGTGAATTCTGTGTTTATTCTTGAAGTGTATTTCTTTGTAGGACCGGCTCTACTCTTTGAGTAGAGAGATGTCCGTTTTACAGGGGAGGTTCTACCGGATTTGTGGTAGAATTCTCGTAAAACGTGATGTCCGGTCAAATCCCTATTCTAATTCTGTGTCTAAAACTCTAGATCGAGTCTTTAGAATTTTCATTAAATTTGTTCTGATTTCATGTTGGCGTTTGTTTATTTAGTTGCGCCAAGACCAAGGCCTAACGGATCAGGTCCGCCGAATTTGTCTCCTGGAGCGCTAACATGTGAGTTATTATACTGTATATATATGCATTGCATATAGGATGCATCACTTAGGGTTTTCCATTTTCATTATATGTTTTTAAAGTGATTTAACTTATAATATTTTTGGTATATCTAGGGTTGTACTTTTGTATATATATATGCATGTTAAATAATTATTGATGATATTTTGGTATATGCACATTAAACATTTAGGTTTATGTTTAATACATTTTAATATATATATACATGTTTAAAACGTACATTTAGACATAATTATTTTATTAAATGATTAGTATACTTTAGGTATAGTTTCAGTAGATTTTAAATTTATTCTTAAATAATTGCATGCTAAATTATAAACCTACACTTAAATTGTTTTTAAGTTTATTTTTGGTATATTTTTTTATATATTTCCCCAAATAAATGTATGTTTTATTATTAATTGAAACCTAAAACATTAGTGGTATACTTAGGGTTTAATTGTGATTTATGCATGCTAGAAAATTAGGTTATTTTGGTAGAATGTGAATATATGTTAAACCTAAACACATATTTAAATGAACATTTATACATAAATGTTTTATTAAATGATTTGTGTACTTAGGGCATATTTTTTGTATATTTAGGTATATTTTTAAGAAAATGTATGTTATATTATTGTTATACATATAAATTGTTTTTAACTATATTAATGATTTGTCTTTAGTTTATTTCATATTTCATTTGACATATATATATATATATATATATATATATATATATATATATATGGTTGGTTTTACTATTATGAATAGTGTTCTACATTAATTATTTTCCGAATAAATGATTTATTTAAGTGAAGGATATCAATAGAACGTGCTTCCTAGTGGGCAGCACTAGGACCATGTACGTACCAGTGCAATAGATAAGGGTTGAGTGAGAATTAATTATGGTGATTGATTTGATTGATTTGTATATTTAGTGTGATTGATTGATTGATTTGACTAAGCTTAATGGTATAATAGATAGTGTGATTGCAGGGCCAATCACACTGACAGTCAGACTGCTGGAGCTCGGTTGACTTAGTGTCTCAGGACCAGTCTACTATCCATAGTGGAATGAATGATCTATTGGGTTGATAGAGATGTGAGGTGATAAATAGTGTGATTACTGGAGCTCAGTTGACCAGGGGTCCCGGGGCCAATCACACTGACAGCCAAACTGTTGGAGCTCAGTAGACTTAGTGTCTCGGGGCTAGTCTGCTGTCCAGTTTGGAATAAGTGTTCTATTGGGAATCAAGTGAGCCTGTATGGCTAGAGTGATGATAGGGTTGTTTGAGGTTGCTATTATTAGGGTTCAATGGATCCTTCATGAATTTAATTAAAGATTTTCTACATTTTGTATATTTATAAAAGCAGAGTTTGGCATTCGTGTGAATTGTGTGTATATACATATATATATAATGATGCCTAATTATTATGGTTTAGATTGCATGTATATATAGTATAATAATTCACTCAGTGAGGTCTGACCCCCTCAATTATTTTTTTCAAGAGATCCTTTATCGTCAGACCTTAGTCATAGAGTTCCTCGCCGGTGTTCTTCAGTCCCGGCTATTTTATATAATGTAAAAATCTAAACCTTTGATTTTAATTCTAGAAACTATAGTAGTTGTGTTATTATGTCTGAGGAGTATTATTTTGTTATGGATATTTAATATTCTGAGAATTTGTATTTGATTACTACGATGATGTATTCATTGAGAAGGATTTGAAGTATTTATATTATATATTGATTCAAAAAATTTTAATTATGTCATATTTTTATTTAATTATTGCATGATTTTATTTTCTAAGGCTTGTTACGGGTTCTGGATTCGAAAGAATTCTCATTCCCTAGCGTCGGTCATGACTCCTAGTTTGGGTCATGACATTCGGGGTTTCAACCTGAGGTGTTGAGCATTTTGAATTTAGAAGTACATTTTTTTGCAAGATCGGCTCTATATTTTAGTAGAGAGATGTCCATTTTACAAATGAGGTTCTGCCAATTTTTCAGTAGAATTCTCATAAAACATGACGTCAAGTTGATCTTGAGTCTTTGTATTTTGATTGAGTTTTGAATTCTTAGATCGAGTCTTTCTTTAGAATTCTTAAAATTACAAGTTAGAATATATTATGAATTTATGATTATTTATTTTTCTAGTTGCACCAAAACCAATACCTATCGAGCCAAGCCCATCGAGTCAGTCTCGAGGATCGCAAACTTATGAGTTATTATTTTATATATGCATTGCATATAGGATGCATGATTATGAGCATTCATGTTTTTAATATGTATTTAAACATGAATTGTTTTATTAAACGATTTAGTATATTTTTTGTATACTTTCAGTATATTTTGATACATATGCAATGTATATGCTTGATATATTTTTAATATATATACTTGGTATATTTTTGGTATATTAATGGTTTATTTTGGTATATATATGGCATATATATCTAGGATATTTTTAGTATATATTCAGTATATTTCCAGTATATGCTTAGTATATATATTTGAAATATAAATGGTATATTCTTCTATAATGGATGCCATTATATTTTAATTGTGCATTTTATTATTTTTCATAAATATGTGATTTACTGAAGGATATAAATAGAATGTGCTACCTAGTAGGCTACATTATGACTGTTTACATACTAGTGCGATAGATTTTAGGGTTAAGTTTATGAAATCATTTGAGGTGACATTTGATTAATTGATTATTGAGAATTGATATGAATGAGTAGTATGATTGCTCGGTTGACCTAGTGTCTCGAAGCTAATCACATTAACAGTGAAACTGTGGGAGCTTGATTGACTTAGTGTCTCAGAGCTAATCTACTGTCTAAAATGGAATAAGAGAATTACTTTAGAATTAAGTAAGCCTGTGTGGCTAGTAAGATATTTTGGTTGAAGTTGCAAATATTAGGTTTTATTTGATCCTTCAATTAAATAAATGTTTTATACATTTATTATATATATAAATGAATTTAAGCATCTGTGTGAAATGCCTGTAGATATTTATATATATACTGATGTTTGACTGTATATAACTTAGATTACATGTATATATATTATAATAATTCACTCAATGAGGTTTGATTCCTCTCAATATTTTTTTTCAAGAGATTCCTCGTCGTTAGACTTCAGGAGTAGACCTCTAAGCCGGACTTCTTCAGCCTCGATTAGATTATGTAATTTATTTATCTAAACTTTTATTTTATTATAGAAAACTGCAATAGTTATGTATTGTATCAGTAGAATGTTATTTTGAATTTTGAAACCTATCTTTGAATATTGTATAAATATATTTTTATTTTATAAAATGACATTTGAATATTTATTTTATATCAATTTAAATTTTAATTCTGGCATATTTTAATCTATTTATTGTATGTGATTTTATTTTTAAGGCTTATTACGAGTTCCAGATTCAAAAGAATTCTCGTTCCTTAGTGCCGGTCATGACTCTGGATTTTGGGTCGTGATAATTGCCATGTATAACCTTATTGATAGTGCAAAGAGTAATAATTGTTTTGTCCAAATTCATTGCATTCATGCAAGTTGGCCAATTTTTTTAACATTTGCAAGACAAGTTACTTTGTAAGTTAGCAGTCATACTTGCTTATTAAATTCAAACTCTTTTTTTTAGACAAGTTGTCCATGTAGGTTACATAACAAGTGACCATGCAAATCTTTGAAAGTTGTCCAAAAATATTTTAAAGATTTAATGAAATCTTCTAGAATGTTTGAAGAGCTTAAACAATTGATTTGTGGAGAAAAAACAATAATTAAAGCTTTCTATTAGTAATGCCTTTAACACTCCCTCTCATTATAATATCTTTAATCTTTATCCTTGAAGTCATGCCAAGTTCATTTCAAAATTCTTCTAATTTTTCACTATTAAGACCTTTAGTGAAAATGTTTAGTAGTTGTTCTTCTGTCTTCACCTGAATTACTTTAATCTCTTCTTCTATAGCTTCTCTTCGTTCTGCTTTCTGTGATGCCTTCTTTAAGAATATTGGTTATTTTTCTTCTTCCACCACTGTAACATTGGTATATTTAAAAATTTTCTTTT
The DNA here is from genome assembly GCA_947683625.1 of Mallotus nudiflorus. Classification (NCBI taxonomy): domain Eukaryota; kingdom Viridiplantae; phylum Streptophyta; class Magnoliopsida; order Malpighiales; family Euphorbiaceae; genus Mallotus; species Mallotus nudiflorus. The sequence goes on along the minus strand of CANTUR010001733.1, from coordinate 33,659 downwards.
TATCTTGATTGATCTTTTCAATTGTATTTGTGATGTTACATGTTCTACAGATTTTTTTTGGCATCTTTACTACTTGTTGTTCTTCATCATTTATGTAATATCCCGTGTTTTTAAATATTTTTATACTGCATCGGGATATGCAGTGTTAATAATTTTTGTATATATTTATGATATTTTATGAGTTGCTATTTAATTAAAATTTATTTTTAATTGTTGTATATTATTTTAAGTGCTTTACGTAAAATTTTCTCGGGACTTGCATTTTCGGGAAAATTTTCACGTAAATAATTTACTATTAATTATATTAAATAGATTTACGGACTTGCATGAATTCATATATATTTTTAAAATACTAAATAATGTATATATGTGTATTTATTTATTTAACTAGGGTTTAATTAATTACCCTAATATTTTATTATTTATTTATTAGTTTTAATATTATTTAATTATTTTTAGGTGTATTAAATTATTAAAATATTAAATTATATGTGTGTGGTGTATATTTAATGTGTGTGATTTTATATTATTTTAATATATAGTGTAAAGTATATATATACATATTATATGTCAAAAATCAAAACTTATTATCAAATTACCGAATTGCCCCTCCCTCTTTCTCCTTCTCTCCCAACGCCCTACCCTTACTGCGCCTCTCGTTCCAGCATGCCCGACCGCCCTTCGCCGCCATCAGCTACTGCCAACCTCCTCCCCCTTCCTTCCTCTTCCTCTCCGACGTGACCAGGCCGCCGGAAGCTCGCTGGAACGCCCGGAATTCGCGATGGCAGCAAGTTGAGCTCTTCGCCGTCGACCACGATTCCGGCCACCATTTCGTGAACCGCCGGTCTTCATCGACTCCTTGAGCTCCGGTGGCCCCTATTCTAAGCTCCTTTTGGCTTGAAATCAAGTGGTTGAAGAGGTTTGAGCTAATTCTTCAATTCGGCCATTTTAGCTTCTTGAATTTTTTGAATTTAGAATTGATTGATTCATGAAAAGTCCCTTAACAAATTTTGATCCTAGTAGCTTAATCTACATATGTGAATTTTTGTAGAATTTTTGGAGATTATTTTGATTTTTGGGTAATTTTGAATATTTTATTATTATTTTCTAATTTTCGAAAATTAATTAAATAAATTATGAAATTGTGTTTTATGATAAATATAGGTGTTTAAATGAATTATAGGAATTTATTTGTAATTTTTATGAATTTCTATGTATTTATTTTGAATTATTTAGTTTATGTAATTTTTGGAAAATTAGGTTAATTGTGTTTTTAATTAAAATTAATTAGTTAATTGAGTTTAATTATTGATATTATTGATAAATATGTGGAGAAAATTAATTTTGGATAATTATACTATTTTTGGTGAATTTTTGAATGAATTTTAGTATATTTATATATATAGGGGTATTTTGGTAATTTTACCCTATATTGACAAAAAATGTAATTAAATTGGTTTTAATAGATATTTAAGGTATAAAAATGATTTCTACAAATTATTTAGTATTTTTGACTAATTAAAACTATTTTTCGTGAATTATTTTCAATTATATATATAATATACGATTTTTCTAATAAGATGAGTTTTTATCGGTTTTTAATGTGTTTTAGGGTTAATTATGTAATTTCTACTTATAAAATGTATTTCTATGATATAAGGGTATTTTCGGTATTTTCATAATTATTCTGTGATTGTGGACCCCGGTTGGTAGATTGTAGTTTGGAGTCCAACCAAAGGGTTGTGGATGTGTTTTTGTGCCTATTTTTTGAAGTGTGTTTCTTTGCAGGGTCGGCTCTACTCTTTGAGTAGAGAGATGTCTGTTTTACAGGGGAGGTTCTGCCAAATTTTTGGTAGAATTCTCGTAAAACGTGATATCCGGTCAAACCCTAATTCTGTTTCTGTGTCTAATATTCTAGATCAAGTTTCTAGGATTTTCTGTTAGGTTTATTCTGATGTCCGTTATTTATTGTTTGTTTAGTTGCATCGAGACCGAGGCCTAGTGGACCAGACCCGTCGGACCTATATCGAGGAGCGCACTAAGTGTGAGTTACTATTTTATATATATGTGCTCTAGGGTGCATGATTCTAGAAATATACGCTCTATTTTGATTAAATATGCATAAATGGTTTAATTATTACTTAAGTTTATTTTTAGTTTATTTTTTATTTATTTTCTATATATTTTAAACTATATGCATGTTTTATGAATGAATTATGTTTAAAATGTTTTTAAGTATATTTTTAGTTTATTTTGTAATTTAATTGGATTTATTTGATGTATATATACTCGAAATATACCTGGTTTATTTTTGGTATATTTTTAGTATATATATGGTTTATGTTGTTATTTTATTCAATTCATGCATCATTTACTTTTATGAATGTATGTTTTATATTTTAATGAAGGATATCAATAGAACGTGCTACCTAGTGGGCAGCACTAGGATCGAGTACGTACCAGTACGCTTATAGCATTTAGGCTATATTACTAACCTATTTGTGGATATTGATTGGATAAGATTATTTGATGTGTGAGATATGATTTGGAAGTGTGATTGCTGGAGCTCGATTGACTAAGTGTCTCGGGGCCAATCACACTGACAGTCAGACTGCTGGAGCTCGGTTGACTTAGTGTCTCGGGGCCAGTCTACTGTCCAAATGGATCAAGTGATCATATATTGGAATAAGTGAGCCTGTATGGCTAGAGTGTTGTCTAACACTGTTTGAGGTTACGATATTCTAGGGTTCTATTTGATCCTTCATAAACTGTGAATTTTAGTAAAAATATATAAAAGGATTTTATTGCATCTGTGTGTATTTGCCTGTATATATACATATTAGATATATACTGTTGATTGTATGCATTGTCATTTAGTATGCATGTATATATATTATAGTAATTCACTCAGTGAGGTCTGACTCCCCTCCGTTGACTATTTTTCAGGAGAGTCATCGTCTTCAGACCTCAGTAGCAGGCTTGTACGCCGGATTTCTTCCGCCCTGGCTTCTTTATGTAAACTACTTATCTAAGTCTTGAGTTTTATTTTTATAATCTAGATACTGTAGTAGTTGTAAATAAATTGTGGGTTTTATGTATTACATTTGTGTGAATTATGTATTTTGAGAAATTGAACTGAGACTTGTATCAAAGGGTTTATCTATATATGAGATATGGATATTATTTTGATACTTATGATTTTATTTCCGCTGCATTAAATACTGTTATTATTACTATTGCATGTTTTATTTTATTTTTAGGCTTGCTAAGGTTCCGGATTCGAAAGAATTCCCGTTCCCTAGCGCCGGTCATGGCCCTTGTTTTGGGTCGTGACAATTTATTTTTTGATACATACCAGTTAGCTATGGCCTTTCTTGAGATTGAGACTATATGACAGGCTCTAGACTTTGTTGAGTTTATGTTGACTACTCCTCATACTTTTTGTGTAATTATTTTACTTTATTGGAGTGTGGAAGTACAACATATTCTAATGTCCACCATGATGATGTCTCATCAAATACAATATTTTGTGAGACATAACATTTGCTAGTTGTAAGGTCATAGTATCTCCATTCTTTTATGTTCTCATTATAGCCCATAAAGATTCACCTAATTGCCTTCTTGTTGAACTTACTACATAGTTGATCATGTACAAATACATAATAAACACAACCAATAAGTGGTTCACTGTGGGTTTTACGTTCCACAGTTTCTCAAATAGAGACATAAATCCCATCATTGGTTAAAGGAAGTATATTGATTATGTGAGCAGTTATTCTCAAACATGTAGCCCAAAATCTTCTAAGAACATTCTTACCATGTAACATGCTCCTGCACATTTTTTGCTAGGTGTTTATTCTTCCTTTTTGTAACACCATTTTATTTTGGTATGTTTGGATAAGTCAGTTGTCGCCAAATCTTGCACTGGATAAAATAACTTGAGAACTCATTAAAGATGTATTCTCCTCCATTATCTCTGCGAAGGCACTAGATTTTGCTCCCAACTTCACTTTCAACCATCAGTTTGAATTCTTTGAATTTTGCTAAAGCTTTAGATTTTTCTTTCAAACCCAGACATACCTCGAATAATCATCAATCAAAAGTCACCATGTAATGCGTTCCATTTATTAACGATTGTTTCACCTTCCTGAACACATTTGAGTGAATTAACTTTAACAGTTGTTTGTCTTTGAATGATGACTCCTCATATAGAAGTTGATGTGCCTCCATACTAACATTCAATATAAACTACAACAATGTGAACATCAAGATTAGGTAGCCCTCTTAGTGAAGGCTTTCTCGTCATTATCTTTAGCTAATGGTAGTTAACATGTCCTAATTATGCATGCCACAAGTAAGTTGTATCACTACTTCTGCCTTTTCCACGTAAGTATTTTCTGTTAACAAAACATACATGGAATCCACTTTCTGTCCCTCCATTATTGGTGTGTCAACTATTTTAACTTGTTGACAAACCTTGACTTCTTTAAAGTTGAACTCAATAAAGTTATCAAAATTAGTGAACTCTAAAAATAACAAAAGATTATTTTTCATACCTGATACCTGTTCTTTTTTTTTAATATATTTTTCTTATTTTTATAAATAATTTTATTCTTATTTTTACAAATAACGTTATAATTTTAAAATATATAATTTTTTAAGTTACAAACATAATCTTATAAACTTTTTAGACCAATAAATAACTGACTTAAAATTAGAAAAATAAATTTATGAATCTTTATTGCGAGGGCTCAATACTTGTGATCCAGGCAAAAGATTTGGCCATTTGATGCTAAAAATTCAAAGATCTAATAATTATATTATAATTTTTAATTTAATTAATTTTAATAATTTTAGCACAAACTACTATTGAATATCAATTCATTTATGCTGAATCATTCTTCCTTATTATAAAAGTTAGAGAAGCTGCTAAAGAAGCCTTTGGTTCTCTATATAAACCCTCCACTTGGTATGTTGGAATGTGCATCAAATCTTCTTTTTTAAACTTCAGCTTCCCTTGAAATTTAAGAAAAGAGCAGATATGGAAGTTAAGATTATTTCCAAAGAAATAATCAAACCCTCTTTTCCAACACCGCAACACCTTGGAACCCACAAAACTTTCTTTAATTGATCAATTACACCCTCCTTGTTATGTTCCTATAATTCTCTTTTACTCTCCTGTAACCACTGAAAATCGCAACAAAATATCTGACCGCTTAAAACAATCGTTCTCAGAGACACTAACCCATTTCTATCCTCTGGTGGGACGAGCAAACGATGGCCTTTTTTGTATTGACTGTAACGATGATGGTGCTTTGTATAGTGAAGCCCATGTACCTGGAGACGTCTGTTGTTCTTCAGGAACCTGACATGGATAAGCTGGAAAAGCTACTACCTTGCAACCCATATGAGGTTTCGCCTAAAATTAGCTCTCAGGTACTCCTGAAAGCCCAAGTGAATTACTTTGACTGTTGTGGGATGGCAATCAGTGTCTGCATTTGGCATGTGGTTGCTGATGCATCAGCTACTGCATCTTTTGTTACGAGCTGGGCTGAAAATGCTAGTGGTGTTGGTTGTAAGGACCCTGAGGGTGTGATGACCGATTGCACCTCGCTTTTTCCTCCCCCGGACATAAAGAGCTTCCCAACTCTTCATAAATTCATGAATCAAAAATCACTGAGTAAGATTTTGGTGAAAAGATTATTGTTTGATCGTGCTCATGTAGCTGCACTGAGAGAAGAACTAGGCAATGGACCTACTGCAGATCATCCGACACGGGTTGAGGCTGTTGCTGCACTCATCTGGGGATATTTAATGGCTGCAACTGGAGAAGCATATGCAGCAGTGGTTGTTGTAAATTTTCGAAAAAGAATAGATCCTCAATTACCAAACAAATCTATTGGCAATATTTATCAACTGACAGTGGCGAATTGTTCAAAGAATGAGAATATTCAAGACCACAGCAGCTTAGCAAGAAAAATTCACGGGTCAATTAAGATTATGAACAATGACAATGTCAGGATGATCCATTCAAGTGGTGAGTACTATGAGAGCATGAAAAAAGCATCTGAAGAGCTTGGAAAAAATTCTGAGCTGTTGAAAATGATTAATTTCAGCAGTTGGTGGAGATTTCCATTTTATAAGGCTGATTTTGGGTGGGGAGAGTCCTTATGGGTTAGCACTGCCCTGAAGCAACATAAGGTTGCTCTTTTCTTAGACACAAAAGATGGGCAAGGAATTGAAGTATGGAATGGACTTCCAAAGGAGGATATGGCAAAATTTGAACAAACCCCTGGAATTGTAACTATGCACTATTCACTCCAAGCTTATAACTTACTTAATGCCGGTCTTGTCCTCTTTTAATAATAATAATAATAATAATAATAATATATATATATATATATATATATATATATATATATATATATATATATATATATATATATGCATTGTATCAAGCGGAATTTGGTGCATGAAAATAATTTATGTGTTGCTTCTTTGTCATTGTTATTAGGGAAAGGTACATAAATATAGAATGGAATTTGGTCCTTTTTTTGAAAAGAAAAACCATTATAATGAGAGAAGGACTGAAAGGTCTTGAACTGAAGACCTTCTATAATGTATATCCAGTAACATAATTCTCATTGAGAATAACATAATTTTCATTATCAATATCAAACCCTACTAAGCTCATTTTAGTTTGCCAATAATCTATATTCAAGAAACATCAATTACAAACACTACAAATCCGCAAAGAAAAAATAGTAAAACACACCCACTTTTTGTTGCCTAATCCCTTTAAATTATTTCGAAGTCCCGAAATTGCTACAGCATAAAGCTACAAAGGAAAAAAAAAAAAAAAAAAGAGAAAGATTATTACATGTAACATTAAGTGAAATGCAACATGAGTTCACTCAAGAAATATATTCATGTATGTAGGATTGTTTGCTTAGTTGGTTCGGTTAATTTTGAGCTTTTTGTTTTATCAAATCAGAATCAAATCGAACCAAACCAAAAACTAAACTAAACTAAAACATCAAACATTTTAAAATAAAAACTAAATTGGCCGGACCAAATTAAATTTTTACAAATATTGATTATTTTAATATTTTTATGAAATTATTATACTATTTTAAAAAATTAAAAAATAAAAATAAAATTTTGGTTTATATGATTATTTTGGTTAACTGAATTTTTATGTATAAGACCAAACTGAATTGAAATTTTGATTTGATTTAGTTGGATTTATAAAAATCGAAAATATATGTATGCAAATCGATGAGCCCCTACATTCACTAACCTAATCAGCACCAATTCTTGAGTTGCTAGGGAAATGTACTCTGACAAGAGAAAAATCAAATTCTCTTATAGCAGCAACAAAAGAACAAAATTAACCTGTTTTCACATATTTGGAACCAAAACAAAAACACCCATTTGACCCAAATTTCAACTTTCTCCTACATTTTTCCCTCATTTTTCTCAGTATCTGAACGCAAAAAGGAAAACAACCAGAAAATCAACAAAATATGTCAAAAAAAGAATAATAAGCAATATGAAGCAAACATTAATACTCATTTCTTGGCTTCTGTCACATTGTAATTGTTACTAAAAAATTAATACTCGTTTTAAAAGAAATGAAGAAATGCACAAGGTAGAGATGGAATTTCAAAAGATGGACCTCTACTTCAATGAATTTTGAAACGAAAGTAAAAGGGAGGAGAGATTTAAGTGAAAGAGAGATGAAGATTCAATGGGAGTGAAAGGGAGGAGAGATTTAAGTGAAAGAGAGATGAAGATTCAATGGGAGTGAAAGGGAGGAGAGATGAATGTGAAAGGAAGATAAATTTGACATGAAGTTTCAATGGGCATTATTGTCTTCTTATATCTATAACTCACATGTTTGACATGTGTAATGGCATGTTAGTAGCTTTTCTAAGTAAATTCTAACACCTTAAACCAGCAACTTGTTGTTTACTTGAAAAAAAAAATATTTATAATGGTTAATAGGTTCACACTCAGCTGTAATAATTAAAAGTTAGGAAAATTGTCAAATTTTGCCAAACTAAAATACCAAAATATTCATTAGCTCCTCAAAAAAGAAAAAAAAATGATCTTTATTGTTAAAGGTGTTGTGAAATAAGAATTGAATTGCTTATTTTGTTATAGAACTAAACTTGAATTTAGTAGTATTTAATTAGAAGAAAAATATTTTATAGTAGAATGATATTAGGAGAATTTAGAGAGAGTTTTGAGAGAATTTGGTGAACAATAATATTGAAAGAATTTGGAGAGTAATATATCCTTTTTCTTCTTCTTCACATTCTCATTAATGAATTTCAATCTCTTTATATAGAGATTTTCTTTTCACTATTTGAGAACTATTCTCTCACAAGCAATATATTGTTCATTTACAAGCAATATATTGTTCATTCACATTTATAATACTCCCCCTTGAATAACAATATTTTGCAACTGTCTCGTTAAAACCTTGCTAAATAAAATCCAGTGGGAAAAACTTTAGCTTAAAGAAAAAGAGTATAGTGTATGATTTTCTCCCCCTCAAGTTGATATGTATAATCTTCCTTCACATAGTATGCAGATGTCGCATTCCAATATTGTGAACGTGCTTTCTAAAAATTGTAGTTGGAAGTGCCTTTGTGAAAAGATCAGCTGAATTCTTGCTAGAATGAATATACTTGATATCTATATGATTGTTTTTTATTAGCTCTTGAGTGTATGAAAAGAATCTTGGAGGTATATGTTTGGTTCTATCACTTTTGATATATCCTTCCCTTAATTGTGTAATGCATGCTGCATTATCTTCATATAAAATTGTTGGACTTTTATTGACTGAAAAACCACAAGATTCTTCAATAAGATGTGTCATTGATCTAAGCCACACACACTCTCTACTTGCTTCATGTAGTGCAATAATTTCATAATGATTTGAGGAAGTAGTGACAAGCGTTTGTTTCTGGGAATGCCAAGAAATTGTAGTTCCATTATTTGTGAACACATAGCCTGTTTGAGATTTCACTTTATGAGGATCAGATAAATGCCCTACATCTGCATAACCAATCAATTCTTATTTTGAATTGTTAGAATAAAATAAACCCAAATCAACATTTCCTCGAAGGTATTGAAGTATATGTTTGACCCCTTTCCAATGCCTTTTTGTTGGAGCTAAACTGAACCTTTATAATAAATTGATTGCAAAAGAAATGTTAGGTCTAGTACAATTAGCAAGATACATTAGAGCTCTGATGGCATTGAGATATGGAAATTCAAGACCAAGAATTTCTTCATTTTCTTCACAGGGTCGAAATGGATCAGTCTCAATATTGAGTGATCTAACGACCATCGGAGTACTTAAAGGATTTGCTTTATCCATATTAAAGCATTTCAAGATCTTTTCTGTGTAATTTGATTGATGCATGAATATCCTATTGTGCATTTGCTCAATTTGTAAACCAAGGCAATACTTAGTTTTTTCAAGATCTTTCATTTCAAATTCTTCCTTTAAGTATATTTTTGCTTCATGGATCTCATTTTCTATTCCAATGATATTTAAATCATTAACATATACAACTATAACCACAAATCTGGATATTGTTTTCTTAATAAAAATGCATGGGCAGATAATATTACTCATATATCCTTTATTAATCAAATAATCGCTTAAACGATTATACCACATGTGGCCAGACTGTTTTAACCCATATAAAGATCTCTGGAGCTTGATCGAATACATTTCTTTGGGTTTTGTACTTAATGCTTCAGGCATTTTAAATCCTTCAGGGATTTTCATATAAATGTAACTATCAAGTGATCCGTATAAATAAGCAGTCACAACATCCATAAGACGCATTTCTAATTTCTTAGAAACTACTAGGCTAATCAGATACCTGAATGTAATTACATCCATAATAGGAGAATACATTTCATCATAATCAATTCTCGACCTTTATGAAAAGCCTTAAGCTACTATTCTAGTTTTGTACCTTATTATTTCATTTTTCTCATTTCTCTTTCGTAAAAGACCTACTTGTATCTTATAGGTTTCACAGTTTTAGGCATAGGAATAATTGGCCTAAAAACATTTCGCTTGTTTAGTAAGTCCAATTCAGTCTGCATAGCATCTTTTCATTTTATCCAGTCATGCTTATTTCAACATTCCATGAATGATTTTGGTTCAGGATCATCTTTGTCATTTATGATTTCACATGCAACAGTATATGAAAATGTTTCATGACTTTCTTTATTTTTTATTTCTTCAGGGATATTTTCCTTGCTATCAATATGATTATCTACTCCCTTTCTCTTTCGAGGATTTTTATCCTTAGAACCAATTGGTCTTCCACGCTTCTGGTGTGTTTTAGACTCATGAGTGTCTTTACTCTCAGGTTTTATTTCTAAAATTTCAATACGAGCAGGAGCATTGGCTGTTGGTATATATGATTTAGTCACTCTTTTTGTATCAGTAAATGCATCTGGAAATTGATTTACAATTGCTTGTAAGTGCACAATCTTTTGCACTTCTAATTCACATTGTTTTGTGTGAGGATCCAGATGCAATAATGATGGTTCATTCCATGAAATATCCCTTTTCCATTCTTTCTCCCCTTTTCCTAATATTAGGAAAACAACCTCATTAAATTGGCAATCAGCAAAACATGCTGTAAAAATATCACCAGTTAAAGGTTCAAGATATCTAATAATCGAGGGTGTTTCAAACCCAACATAAATTTCCAATCTTCGTTGAGGACCCATTTTTGTGTGCTGAGGTGGCGCAATGGGTACATATACTGCACAACCAAAAATTCTAAGATGGGAAATATTTGGCTTTTAACCAAATGCCAATTATAGTAGGGAGTATTTATGATATGCACTAGGTCTGATGCAAATTAATGAAGCAGCATGTAGGATTGCATGACCCCAAACTGAAATGGAAAGCTTTGTTCTCATTATTAATGGTCTAGCAATAAGCTAAAGGCATTTAATCAATGATTCAGCTAAACCATTTTGAGTATGTACATGGGCAACAGGATGCTCAATAATAATCCCAGTAGACATATAATAATCATTGAATGCTTGAGATGTAAATTCACCAACATTATCAAGTCTTACCCTCTTGATTGTATAATTAGGGAATTGTGCTCGTAATTTAATAATTTCAGTAAGCAATCTTGCAAATGCAACATTACGAGTTGACAATAGACAAACATGTGACCATCTACTAGATGCGTCAATTAATACCATAAAATATCTGAATGGTCCACATGGTGGGTGAATTGGTCCACATATATCACCTTGAATTCTTTCAAGAAACATAGGTGATTCATTCTGAATTTTAGATGGTGAAGGTCTCAAGATTAATTTTCTGAGAGAACAAGCTGTACATGACATTTCATTTGATTGAGGAATTCTTTACCCCTTCAATGGATGCCCATGTGAATTCTCAATTATCCTTCGCATCATTACTGATCCAGGATGACCTAATCTATCATGCCATAAATTTATTGTTAAAGGATCATAAGATTTTTCTTTTACTGCCATATGTGATTCAATTACATGTATATACATGTAATGCAATCCAGTAGGGAGTTTTGGCAGTCTTTCCAATACTTGTATTTTTCCTTATTCATAGGAAACTATATTTAAATATTTATTACCATTTATAGTAATGGATTGGGTATCACACCCATTTCGATATATGTCATCAAAACTCAACAAATTTCTTATTGATTTTGGTGAAAACAAAGCTTCATCAATTATAAACTTTGTTCCATTTGGTAACATAAATTTAGCTTTGCCAATTCCTTCAATCATATCTACAGGACCTGATTTGTTTTTACAACTGCCTTTGTAGGCTTTATTTCAGAAAAATAATCTCTATTTTTCAAGATAGTATGTGTAGTACCACTATCTGGTATGCAGAGATCTCCAATATTGTCTTTATGTTGAGTACAATCCATATTAAACTTCAAAATAAATAAACACATAATTAATCAATTAAGGTAAACATAAAATAATTGTAAAGTAAGACATTTTATTTAATTTGAAAATAACATCTATAACAATAACATATTCTTCAGAATAAAATAGGTAATAACAATATACTTAAAATTATAGATGTCTCAATTTCCATTGTCAGTAAAATCATCAGTAAAATCAGAAACATCTAAATGAGTTGTATCATTAATAGGAGTATGATGCTCATTGAAGTTTATTTCCTTTTCTTTGCCTTTCAATGATGCCTTATAAAGTTGGCAAAGATGTGGTGGTGTTCGACACACTCGTGACCAGTGTTCTTTACTACCACATCTGAAACACACAATTTCAGACTTATGTTGAGGCCTTTCTTGAACACCACTGATGATTGATTTTAACTTCTTTTGAGGTTGAGTCTGAGTTTGTTGTGGAGTATTATTATATTTATTTCCACGAACACGGCCAAAGAATTGACCTCTTCTACATCCACGACCTCTACCTCTCCCACGTCCATGGCTATTGTAATTTTTATATCTGGAATAATTTATAGCATTTGCTTCTGGAAATGCTATTGAGCCAGTGAGACGAGACTGATGATTTTTCATCAAGAGTTCATTATTTTTCTCAGCTACCAGTAGGCATAAAATTAGTTCAGAATATTTTTTAAATCTCTGCATCCTATATTGTTGTTGCAGTGTAACATTTGATGCATGAAATGTGGAGTAAGTTTTCTCTAGCATATCCTCGTCTGTGACTGTCTGTCCACAGAATTTTAATTGTGATACTATTCTGAACATTGCAGAATTATAGTCACTCACTTTTTTGAAATCTTGAAAGCGTAAAGCTCTCCATTCATTAATGACTACTTGTAGTATTACATCTCTTTGATGATCATATATGTCTTTTAGATCATTCCAAAGAACACTTGGATCTTTGACAGTCAAATATTCACATTTTAATCCTTCATCAAGATGACGACGGAGAAAAATTATAGACTTGACCTTATCTTGCAATGAAGTGTTATTATTTTCTTTTATGGTATCAATTAACCTCATTGATTGAAGATGCATTTCTACATCTAGAATCCAAGACATATAATTTTTTTCCATGATGTCAAGAGCAACAAACTCAAGCTTTGCTAGATTTGTCATTATGATAACTTATTGTTTTGATCGAAAACTTTTCGTACTGATAACGTGTTGTGAAATAAGAATTGAATTGCTTATTTTGTTATAGAACTAAACTTGAATTTAGTAGTATTTAATTATAAGAAAAATATTTTATAGTAGAATGATATTAGGAGAATTTAGAGAGAGTTTTGAGAGAATTTGGTGAACAATAATATTGAAAGAATTTGGAGAGTAATCTATCCTTTTTCTTCTTCTTCACATTCTCATTAATGAATTTTAATCTCTTTATATAAAGATTTTCTTTTCACTATTTGAGAACTATTCATTCACAAGCAATATATTGTTCATTCACAAACAATATATTGTTCATTCACATTCATAATAAAAGGTTCTTTTTCTTAATTAATAGCTCCTTTTTATTGACGTAAGCTGCGATGTCCCAGTCTACAACAAGACAAACAACTTTTGGGAATAACTACAATATTGTCCTAAATATAAATATAAATTTTTTTTTTGAATTTTTTTTTGAAATTTTAATTTTTAACAATGAAATCTAAAACTTAAAATACACAGAATAAACTAATCATATCATGATTTAAATACCTGTAATTTATAAATAATTTTTTTTAATCAATTGCCACAAATATTAATTAAAATTTTTTTAAAAATTTTTTTTTTTTAAAAATTAATTAAATTGATGAAATTTAAAATCTAAAATGCACTAAATAAATTTGGTATGCAATAATTTAAATATTTATAGTTGTAAATAATTTTTTTAATAATATAGTTATTAAAAAATTAAGAACACAAAAGTAATTGTCGCTCCACCCAACTTACTGTTTCTGCGAGGAGTGACAATAAACATTATCTCTTTGTTATATTCTTGCTCCCAAGACTCAATACTTGTAATCCAGGGGCATACAAACAATTTGGCCATTTGATGCTAAAAATTCAAAGATTTATAATAATTACTCCCTTCATTTAAAATTAATTGTCTTTTTTTAGTATTTCACTGGGATTAAGAAAACATTTAATAGACTTGATTATAGGGAAAAAAAAAAACTGAATGAGACTAATATATTCAAAGTTTAAAAATATTGAAAACACTTATAGCATTTTGCAAAACCAATTGGTATATATAAGGTTAACATAAGGATAAAATAAAAAAGAAAAAATTAATTTTGTATTGAATATATAAAAGTGATAAATAATTGGAATTTTTTTTATTTGAAAAAGTGACAATTAGTTTGAAAAAGAGGGAGTATATTTTAATTTTTAATTTAAATTTTAATTAATTTTTAAAAAATTTAGCACTAATGCTATTTAATATCAATTCATTTATACTGAATTATTCTTCCTTATTATAAAAATTAGAGAAGTTGATAATGAAGCCGTTGACTTTCTATATAAACCTGTACTTGGGTATGTTAACTGTGCATCAAATCTTCTTTTTTAACTCTTGTACTAAAAAAAAAAAAAAAAAAAAAAAAAAAAAAAAAAAAGTATATATGGAAGTTAAGATTATTGCCAAAGAAACAATCGAACTCTCTTCTCCAACACCACTACACCTAAGAACGCACAAACTTTTTCTCTCCTGTAACCACTGAGAATCGCAACAAAATATCTGACCGCTTAAAACAATCCTTCTCAGAGGCACTGAGCCATTTCTATCCTCTGATTGGACGAGCAAAATATGACCTTTTATGCATTTTACTGTAACGATGATGGTGCTTTGTACAGTGAAGCCAATGTAGCTGGAGACATGTATGTAGTTCTTCATGAACCTGACATGGATAAGCTGGAAAAGCTACTACCTTGCAACCCATATAAGGTTTCACCTGAAATTAGCTCTCAAGTACTTTCCTGAAAGCCCATGTGAATTTCTTTGACTGTGGTTGGTACCATTGGTCGATGAATTAAGTACCGTTGGTCGCTCTCTATCTCCTGCAGAATTTTACACAATAATCTACAGAAACATTGGAAGCAAGTATCACTCAATTATAATAGCTCTCAATATGCGAACTGAGCCTGCACCATTCCATGAACTTCATGGTCAGTTAGTTGCACACGAAATTATATTGAAATGTCACATTGAGAATGTCCTTCCTATAGCTAATACTGTCCATAAAGCTCCTTTGCTGCCGATACCACCTTAGCCCTTTGGAGAACAAAATTTGAGAACCAATGGACGTCGCAATAATCGAGCCCTATGTCAGATCTGCGGACTCAGGAATCATACCGCAGATATATCCAAGAAGAGGTACAGCTCTTGGCCAGCATTCAATAATCAGACCTTTACTACAGGTTCTCAATATTCCGGACAAGCAAATCTTGCTTATTCTCCTGCTATGCCTTATACATTCTCACATGTTAATCCAAGTTCCTCACTTCCTTTTCTGGTTGATACCAGAACAATGCATCATGTTGTTCCCGATATTTTAAATCTCAACATCAACAATAACTGTTGTGGTAACAATCAACTTCAGGTTGCTAATGGTCAAGGTTTGCCTATTCTTAGCACTGGTTCTTTTTCAATTCCTTCTAACTCAAGATCACTTTCCTTTAATGAATTTTACATGTGCCTACAATTAAAAATAAAGTACTATCTGTTCATTGCTTTACCAATGATAACAACTGCTTTTTTGAATTTCACCCAACCTTTTTTGTTGTTAAGGACCAGGATACCAAGGAGGAACTGCTTCGAGGCTGGAGTGATCATGGCTTATATCAGCTGTCTTCCGATAATCCATTTAAAGCTCTTCATGTTTCTAGCATTAGCGGTGAAGATTGGCATGCAAGATTAAGACATTCAAATATGAACCTTATCAACAAAATTATTTCGGATTTTCAATTGTCTTGTTCATCTAACTTAAATTCAATAAACTGTTCCTCATGTTGTAAAGGAATTCTTTCTAAATTTTCTATTGCTTTTGTTGAACACACTATAACATGTCCTTTAGAACTTCTTATTTGGGGACCATCCCCACATACTTCTTGTGATGTAAACCAATACTTTGTTATATTTGTTGACAATTTTACAAGATTCACATGGTATTTTCCCATAAAGTTTAGAAGTGATATCTCTAGTCCGTTTCATTTATTTCAAAAACTAGTGGAAAAATAAGTCACAAAATAAAAATGGTTAAAACATTTTGGGCAGAGAGTAAAGGAAGTTGCATATACTTTTTGAGGATCAAGGTATTGCTCACCAAATTGCTTGTCCTCATACACACAAGCAAAATGGTGTGGCAAAAAGAAAAATAAGGCACTTAGTAGACATAGGACTTTCACTAATGGCTCATGCAAATAATAAATGGAGTCTTGTTCCTCGGCCACCTAATGTCAACATTATTGGAAATAAATGGGTATTTTGTATTAAATGAAATCTAGATGGCTTAGTTTCTCATTACAAAGCATGTTTAGTGGCAAAGGGATTCAATCAAAAGCAAGGTTTGGATTACAATGAAACATTTAGTCCTATGATTAAAGCTAACACCATATGAACTGCTTAGTCTTGCAGTTTAGTTTGGGTGGTCTCTATGGCAACTTGATGTTTCTAATGCCTTTCTTAATGGGAATTTTGATGAAGCCATTTTTATGTCTCAACCAGTAGGTTTCATTAACAAAGATAATTCTCATCTTGTTTACAAGCTACATAAATCTTTATATGGATTGAAATAAGCACCACGTACTTGGTTCTTAAAGCTTGGTTCCTTTTTTTGCTCGTTAGGATTTAAGAATTCCACTGTAATATCCCATGTTTTTAAAATATTTTTATACTGTACTGAGATATACAGTGTTAATAATTTTTATATATATATTACGATATTTTTACGAGTTGATGTGTATTTAAAACCTATTTTAATTATTGTATATTATTTACAGTCCTTTACGTAAAATTTTCCTGGGACTTGCATTTTCGGGGAAATTTTCACGTAAATAATTTATTATTAATTATTTTAAATATATTTTTGGACTTGTATGAACTCATACGTATTTTTAAAATACTAAACACCGTGTATATGAGTACCTATTTATTTAATTAGGGTTTAATATATATTACCCTAATATTTTATTATTTATTTATTAATTTATTGTTATTTAATTATTTTTATTTATTATTATATTTTAAAATATTAAATTTTATGTGTGTGGTGTACATTTAATGTGTGTAATTTAATATTATTTTATTATATAGTATAAAGTATATATATATACATATAATATATCAAAAAAATCAAGTTTTTGGAAAATTACCATTTTGCCCCCGACTTCTCTCTTCTCCCTCCCGATCGTTTCCTCACCATCCGACGCCTGTAACTACCGATTTCTCACCGTTGGTGTGCCGTCCGGTGTGCAACCACCTTCTCCAGCCTTCCTCGTCGCCTGTAGCAGCGGATTCCGGCGTCTGAAAGTCGGTTTTGGCCAAAGAAGCCGAACTTCTCTTCACCGTCGATCACGATGATTCCAACCACCATTTTTGACACCGCTGGTCTCTTTCTTCTCCTTGAGCTCCGGTGAGTGTGATTCTAGCTTTGGTTTGAGCTGAAATGGTCTAGAATTGCTTAGGTTTCAATTTTTCCAATTCGGCCATATTAGGGTTTTTGATTTTTTTGAGCTTCGAATTGATTGATTCATGAAAAATCCCTTCACAAATGTTGATCCTAGTAGCTTAATATACATGTATGAATTTTTTTGGAATTTTTGGGTATTTTTGAATATTTTAATATTATTTTCTAATTTTTGGAAATTAATTAAATAAATTATTAAATTGTGTTTTATGGTAATTATAGGTGTTTAAATGAATTATATAAATTTATTTGGAATTTTTATGAATTTCTATGTATTTATTTTAAATTATTGAAGTTTATGTAATTTTGGGAAATTAGGGTTAATTATATTTTTAATTGAATTTAATTGGGTAATTGAGTTTAATTATTGATATTATTGATAAATATGTTGAGAAAATTAATTTTGGATAATTGTATAATTTTTGGTGAATTTTTGAAGTAATTATAGTATATTTATATATATAGGGGTATTTTGGTAATTTTACACAAAATTGGTTAAAAATGTAATTTAATTGGTTTTAATAGTTATTTCAGGTATAAAAATGATTTCTAAAAATTATTTAGTATTTTTAACTAATTAAAACTATTTTTCGTGAATTATTTTCAATTATATATATAATATACGGTTTTACTAATAAAATGAGTTTTTATCGGTTTTTACAGTTTTTAAAGGTTAACTATGTAATTTCTACTTATAAAATGAATTTCTATGTTGTAAGGATATTTTTGGTATTTTCAAAATTTTTCTGTGTTTGTGGACCCCGGTCGGTGGACTGTAGTTTGGAGTCCGACCGTGGGATTTTGATTGTGCTCTGTGTAGTTTTTCGAAGTGTATTTCTTTGTAGGGTCGGCTCTACTCTTTTGAGTAGAGAGATGTCCATTTTACAGGGGAGGTTCTGTCGGATTTTCGATAAAATTCTCGTAAAACGTGATATCCGGTCGAACCCTAATTCTGTTTCTGTATTTAATACTCTAGATCAAATTCTAGGATTTCTGTTAGGTTTATTCTGATGTCGGTTATTTATTGCTTGTTTAGTTGTGCCGAGACCGAGGGCTATTGGACCAGGCCCGTCGGACTCATCTCGTGGAGCGCACTAGGGTGAGTTACTATACTATATATATATGCTTAGGATGCATGATTTAGAAATACATGTTTTATGTTGATTAAATATGCATAAATAATTTGATTATTTCTTAAGTTTATATTTAGTTTATTTTGGTTTATTTTTGGTATATAATTGGTATATAATAAATTATATACATGTTTTGTTAATAAATTATATTTAAAAATGTTTTTAAATATATTTCTAGTTTAATTTATGATTTGATTGGATTTATTTGACGTATATATACTCGAAATATACCTGGTTTATTTTTGGTATATTTCTAGTATATATATGGTTTATGTTGATATTTTATTGAACTTCATGCATCATTTATGTCACGACCCAAAACAGGGGCCATGACCGGCGCTAGGGAACGGGAATTCTTTCGAATCCGGAACCCGTAGCAAGCCTAAAAATAAAATAAATCATGCAATAATAACAATAACCATATAATATGCAGCGGAAATAAAAATCATAAATATAATAATAACATTTTGACCACTGGATTTAAATCAAATCTCATCTCATCGCATATATATAAAATCTTTTTAATACAATCCAATTTCAATATAATACATCTCTTTAAATGAAATACATGAAATCTAATACTTTAATTCATAACTACTGCAGTATCTAGATTATAAAATAAGACTCAAGTAAATGATTTACACAAAGAAGCCGGGGCGGAAGAAATCCGGCGTATGGACCTGCTATTGAGGTCTGAAGAAGTTGACTCTCCTAAAAATAGTCAACGGAGGGGAGTCAGACCTCACTGAGTGAATTACTATAATATATATACATACACACTAAGTGACAATGCATACAGTCAATAGTATATATGTAATATGTAAATATATACATGCAAATTCACACAGATGCAGAAAAATCATTTTATATATTTTATTGAAAATCATCTTTTATGAAGGATCACACAGAACCCTAGAATATCGCAACCTCAGAAAATAGTGTTAGACAACACTCTAGCCATACAGGCTCACTTATTCCAAATATATCCACTTAATCCATTTGGACAGTAGACTGACCCCAAGACACTAAGTCAACCGAGCTCCAGCAGTCTGACTGCCAGTGTGATTGGCCCCGAGACACTTGGTCAACCGAGCTCCAGCAATCACACCTCCAAACCATATCTCACACATATCAATAATCATATCAAATCAATATCCACAAATAGTTAGTAATATAGCCTAAAGCTATAGGCGTACCGGTACATACTCAGTCCTAGTGCTGCCCACTAGGTAGCACATTCTATCGATATCCTTCATCATTAAATATAAAACATTCATTCACAAAAAAATAAATGATGCATGAATGTAATGAAATAACAATATAACCCATATATATACCAGAAATATACCAAAAGTAAACCAGGTATATTTCGAGTATATATACGTCAAATGAATTCAATCAAATTATAAATTAAGTTGGAAATATATTTAAAAATATTTTAAATATATTTTATTTACAAAACATGCATATAATTTAATATATACCACAAATAAACCAAAAATATACTTAAATACAAATCACATTATTTATGCAATTTAATCAAAATAAAACGTATATTTCTAAAATCATGCATCCTAAGGCATATATATATAGTATAGTAACTCACCTAGTGCGCTCCACGAGACGAGTCCGACGGGCCTGGTCCACTAGCCCTCGGTCTCGGCGCAACTAAACAAGCAATAAATAATCGACATCAGAATAAACCTAATAGAAATCCTAGAATTCAATCTAGAGTATTTAAGTACGGAAATAGAATTAGGGTTCGACCGGATATCACGTTTTACGATAATTCTATCAAAAATTCGACAGAACCTCCCCTGTAAAACGGACATCTCTCTACTCAAAAGAGTAGAGCCAACCCTGCAAAGAAACACACTTCGAAATATAAGCTCAACACAAAACCACAACCCCTCGGTCGGACTCCAAACTACAGTCTACCGACCGGGGTCCACAATCACAGAACAATTTCAGATATACCAAAAATATCCTTACAACATAGAAATTCATTTTATAAGTAGAAATTACATAATTAACCTTTAAACACAGTAAAAACCGATAAAAACTCATTTTATTAGAAAAACCGTATATTATATATATAATTGAAAATAATTCCCAAAAAATAGTTTTAATTAGTTAAAAATACTAAATAATTTGTAGAAATCATTTTTATACCTTAAATAACTATTGAAACCAATTAAATTACATTTTTAGACAATTTAGGGTAAAATTACCAAAATACCCCTATATATATAAATATACTAAAATTACTTCAAAAATTCACCAAAAATTATACAATTATCCAAAATTAATTATCTCAACATATTTATCAATAATATTAATAATTAAACTCAATTAACCAATTAAATTCAAATAAAAACACATTTAACCTAATTTTCCCAAAATTACATAAACTTCAATAATTCAAAATAAATACTTAGAAATTCATAAAAATTCCAAATAAATTCCTATAATTCATTTCAACACCTAATTTAACCATAAAATCCAATTTTATAATTTAAATAATTAATTTCCGAAAATTAGAAAATAATATTAAAATATTCAAAAATACCCAAAATCCAAAAAATCTCCAAAAATTCTACAAAAATTCATACATGTATATTGAGCTACTAGGAACAACATTTGTGAAGGGAGTTTTCATGAATCAATCAATTCAAAGCTCAAAAAAATCAAAAACCCTAATGTGACCGAAATTGAAAAATCGAAACCTAAGCAAATCTAAACCATTTTAGCTCAAACCAAAGCTAGAATCGCACTCACCGGAGCTCAAGGAGAAGAAATAGACTAGCGGTGTCAAAAATGGTGGCCGAAATCGACGTGATCAACGGTGGCCAAAGTTTCGGCTTCTCTTGCCAAAATCGACTTCCAGGCGCCGGAAACGACTACCACAGGCGGCGAAAAAGGTTGGGGAAGGTGGTGGCACACCGGACGGCACTCTCACGGCAAGGGAACGGCACGGCAGGCATCCAGACGGCGAAGGGAAGGTGATTGGGGAAGAAGGAGCTCACGGGGGCAAAATGGTAATTTTCCAATTTTTTTTATTTTTGATGTGTTATATGTATATATATATACTTTATACTATATATTAAAATAATATTAAATTACACACATTAAATATACACCACACATATAAAATTTTAATATTTTAATAATTTATACTAAATAAAAATAATTAAATAACAATAAAACTAATAAATAATTAATATAATATTAGGGTAATAATAAACCCTAATTAAATAAATATACACACACATGCTTTATTTAATAATTTAAAAATATGCATGAGTTCATGCAAGTCCGAAAATATATTTAAAATAATTAATAATAAATTATTTACGTGAAAATTTCCCCGAAAATATAAGTCCCGGGAAAATTTTACGTAAAACACTAGAAATAATGCACATTAATAAAAATAGGTTTTAAATACATATTAACTCGTAAAAATATCGCATATATATTCAAAATTTATTAACACTGCATATCCCGGTACAGTGTAAAAATATTTTAAAAACACGGGATATTACAGTCTTCCCCCCTTACAAGAATTCGTCCCCGAATTCCAGAAAACAAGATCAAGAAGGAAAGAGATACGGGTAAGAAGCTTGCATCTCAGCTTCAGTCTCCCACGTATGCTCCTCAACTCTGTCGCTACGCCATAGAACCTTGACCATCGGAATCTGCTTCGATCGCAACTGTCGAACTTGAAAATCAACGATCGCCACAGGTTCTTCCACAAACGTCAAATCTTTACTCACTTCCACACTGTCAGGTTGCAACACGTGTGAAGGGTCTGAGATATACTTCCTCAACATCGAGATATGAAATACTAGATGCACTTGTGACATACTCGGAGGCAAATCCAACCGATATGCAACAATGCCAACTCTTTTCAGAATTTCAAATGGTCCAATATATCTCGGTGCTAACTTACCCTTTCTTCCAAATCTCATCACACCCTTCATTAGAGATACTTTCAGAAAAACAAAATCTCCAACCTGAAACTCCACATCTCTGTGCCTAGGATCCGCGTAACTCTTCTGTCTGCTAACTGCAGTCTCTAATCTTCGCTTAATCACTGCGACTTTCTCTGCAGTATCCTGAACCATCTCAGGTCCAGTCAAAGCTCTCTCACCAATCTCATCCCAACTCAACGGAGATCTACATTTCCTTCCATATAACGCCTCGTACGGTGCCATACCAATACTGCTATGGTAGCTGTTATTATATGCAAACTCAACGAGTGACAAATGATCATCCCAGCTACCTCCCAAATCCAAGACACACATCCTCAATATATCTTCCAGTGTCTGGATCGTCCTCTCAGATTGACCATCTGTCTGAGGATGAAAAGCAGTACTGAAATCCAACCTAGTGCCCATCGCTTCTTGCAACTTTTGCCAAAAACGAGAAGTAAACACCGAACCTCTATCTGACATAATGGACACAGGTACTCCATGAAGGCATACAATATGCTTCACATACAACTTCGCCAATCTAGCAACTGAATATGTGGCTTTCACGGGCAAAAAATGTGTAGACTTCATCAACCTGTCTACAATCACCCAGATGGAATCGTATCCATCCTTAGAACAAGGTAAACCGACCATAAAATCCATAGTTATCCTTTCCCACTTCCACTCGGGAATAGGAAGAGGCTGAAGCTTCCCAGAAGGTTTCTGATGTTCGGCTTTCACTTGCTGACATGTCAAGCACTTAGTAACATAATCAGCGACATCCTTCTTCAATCCATCCCACCAGTATAGATCTCTGATACTGTGGTACATCTTAGTAACACCTGGATGAACGCTGTAAGCTGTAGAGTGTGCTTCCTCTAAAATCTCCTCTCTCAAATCATCCACATCAGGAACACATAATCTACCACTGATCCACAACACACCATCATCATCAAGTGTGAAATCAGTGAACTTCCCTGCTCTGACATTCTCTATAAGCTCTTCTAGAATAGGATCTCGGTTCTGAGCTGCTTTAATCCTATCCCTCAGTACAGATCGCACTTTAAATTGAGCTAGCAGTCCACCTGATCTACTAATCTTCATTATCAGACCTTGATCCACCATCAGATGCAACTCCTGGATCAATGGTCTCCTCTCAACACTGATATGAGCAAGACTACCTGAGGACTTCCTACTCAAGGCATCTGCTACAATATTAGCTTTACCCGGATGATATAAGATCTCACAATCATAATCCTTCAATAGTTCCAACCATCTTCTCTGCCTCAGATTCAGATCTCTTTGCTGGAAAATGTACTTAAGGCTCTTGTGATCAATAAATATCTCACAAGTCACCCCATACAAATAATGTCTCCAAATCTTCAAAGCAAAGATCACTGCAACCATCTCAAGGTCATGTGTAGGATAGTTCTGCTCATGCTTCTTCAACTGCCTCGAAGCATAGGCTATCACCTTTCCATTCTGCATCACCACACAACCAAGACCAATTCTAGAGGCATCACAGTAAACTGTGAACTTATCCACACTATTAGGCAAAGCTAATACTAGCGTTGTGGTCAACTTCTCCTTCAACAACTGAAAACTATTCTCACAAGCTTCTGACCACTCGAATCTAACATTCTTCTAAGTTAAGCGAGTCATAGGGGCTGCTATTCTGGAAAAATCCTGCACAAACTGCCTATAATACCCGGCTAAACCCAGAAAACTTCGAATCTCTATGATAGAAGTAGGTCTAGGCCATTCAGATACTGCCTCAATCTTCTATGGATCAACCTGAATACCTTCTTTAGACACTAACGTGTCCAAGAAAAGAAACACTCTCCATCCAAAAATCACACTTCGAGAATTTAGCATAAAGCTATGATCTCTCAATGTCTGTAGTACAATCCTCAAGTGATATACATGCTCTTCCATACTCCTAGAATATACCAGTATATCATCAATGAAGACTACCAAAAACTAATCCACATACAGTCTGAATACCCTGTTCATCAGGTCCATAAAAACTGCTGGTGCATTAGTTAAACCAAAAGACATCACCAGAAACTCATAATGACCATATCTAGTGCGGAATGCTGTCTTAGGAATATCAGATTCACTGATCCGCAACTGATGATAACCTGACCTCAAGTCAATCTTAGAAAAGAATTGTGCACCCTGTAGCTGGTCAAACAAGTCATCTATCCTTGGGAGAGGATACTTGTTCTTCACTGTCACCTTATTCAACTCTCTGTAGTCAATGCACAGTCTCAGGGTACCATCCTTCTTCTTCACAAACAAGACTGGTGCACCCTAAGGAGAAACACTAGGTCTGATAAAACCTTTATCCAATAACTCTTGCAACTGCTCCTTCAACTCTCTCAACTCTGCAGGAGCCATACGATAGGGTGGCATAGATATAGGAGTAGTACCTGGTACCATATCTATACAGAACTCAATCTCTCTATGAGGTGATAAACCTGGCAACTCCTCGGGAAAAACATCAGGAAACTCACAAGCAACAGGAACATCTGTGAGTGACAACTTCTCCACTAACGTATCCCTGACCAATGCCAAATATCCCTGGCAACCCTTCTTCAACAACTTCCTAGCTGTAATAGTAGAAATAAGATTCTGAGGTGCTGAACTCCTATCACCAATAAACTTAAACTCTACTTCACCAGGAATTCTAAAAGTCACCTCCTTATTCCTGCAATCTACCATGGTGAAATGCTGAGATAACCAATCCATTCCTAGAATAACATCAAACTCCATCACATCCAACAATATCAAATCAGCAGGTAACTCTCTATCTCCCATGAGAACTGGAAAACCAGAAAGAACAATATTGGCGTCCAAGGAATCGCTCAGAGGAGTGGCAACGGACAAAGGAAAAGCCATCCTCAAAGCTTGCCAACAAGATTTAGAAGCAAAAACGGGAGAAACAAATGAATGTGTGGCACCCGGATCAAACAAAACCCAAGCATCCAGGTAACAAACAAAAACAATACCTGCCACGACTGCATTAGATGCTGAGCATCCTGCTGAGTAAGATGAAAGACTCTGGCCTGACCTCGACCTCCCTGCTAACTGGTAGAAGCCTGGCCAACACCTCTGGCACCTCCTCTAGTACCTCTACCATGAGTCTGTTATGGAACAAACTGAGTAGAACTATGATGCTGGGCTAGTGGCAACTGAAATGGCACGGGTGTAGCACTAGCAATCGACTGTTGTAGGAGTCGCAGAATCTACTGCTGTTGATACCCAAAATAAGGACATGATCTGGCAAAATGTCATGTCTGCCCGCATTTGAAGCATGTCAGTGGTGTCAGATAACACGGTCCCTGATGGACTCTACCATAAGTCTGACAAACACTGGCCGCTGATCCAGAACTACGACCACTGCCTGCTGCTCGAAGCACCTGATCCAAATCTGAATGATCTACGCTGACCTCCATGGCCATGTCTACTACTCCGATGCACTCAACTGCCATTATCTCTGACTCTGTTGAGTCGAACCTCGCTGCTGACTACTCGAACCAACATGAAAACTTGAATACAGAGTAGCCTGCGATCCACTCGACTGAACTCCCAGCTGGTAATAATCAGGCATCGCTCCCTGCCTAACTAGCCTCAGCTCAATCTCCTTAGCCAGCTCAATCACATACTCGAGAGTAAGGCCTGCTATCGGCATACCAGCAAAAGCTGAACCCTAACCAGTAATATACGTAGTGATCGTAAAATACTGATCTCGCATCAGATCCTCAACATATCTACCCAGACGAAGAAACTCTTGGGTATACTCCTTTACAGATTGATCTCCACGAGAAATACTGGTCAGACAAAGACGATAACTCAAACGAAGAGGCTCTGGACAAAATCTCCTCATAAACCGCTCTCGAAACTGAGCCCATGTCATCGTCATCATATAAGGCTGGATCATCTGAATGAACCAATCTAAGGCTGGTCCCTCGACAGACAACTCAATGATCATGATTCGCTGGTACTCAGTATGAGCAGTCCGAGTCCTAGTCTCAATCGTATGTAGAAAATCTAACGGATCGGAAGTACCATCAAATGTAATCCTGCCCACTCGGGCATAGAACAAAGCTGCCTCAGGGTCAGACATACCCTGCTGATAGGCAGGCTGAATAGGCTGAACAACTGGAGGAACAGGAACATCAAACTCAGGCTCAACAGGCTCCTCGTCCTGTAACTCTCTCTGCCTATGGCGACCTGCCGCTCCTCGAGGTCTACCTCTGCCACGACCTCTACGTCTAACTGGCTGCTCAGGAGGTAAAAACCTCATCCTGAAAAGACTCATCATCCTCGGACCTCAACGATCGGTGGAGCGACACACGCTCGCCTCCTCATACTGAAAAGATAAACGGAAAGATTCAGACAAAACAAACAACGGAGGAATAACACTGAAAACCACAGCAAGGAATACTTATCAAGACATACTCAAACCTAATACACTGCAGTAGTTACCAGGAAGAAAACACAACTTTAAAACTAGGGCCACAATTCACAAAACTAAGCCCTGACAACGAACTCCGCTCTGATACCAACTTTGTCACGACCCAAAACAGGGGCCATGATCGGCGCTAGGGAACGGGAATTCTTTCGAATCCGGAACCCGTAGCAAGCCTAAAAATAAAATAAATCATGCAATAATAACAATAACCATATAATATGCAGCGAAAATAAAAATCATAAATATAATAATAACATTTTGACCACTGGATTTAAATCAAATCTCATCTCATCGCATATATATAAAATCTTTTTAATACAATCTAATTTCAATATAATACATCTCTTTAAATGAAATACATGAAATCTAATACTTTAATTCACAACTACTGCAGTATCTAGATTATAAAATAAGACTCAAGTAAATGATTTACACAAAGAAGCCGGGGCGGAAGAAATCCGACGTATCGACCTGCTACTAAGGTCTGAAGAAGTTGGCTCTCCTAAAAAATAGTCAACGGAGGGGAGTCAGACCTCACTGAGTGAATTACTATAATATATATACATACACACTAAGTGACAATGCATACAGTCAACAGTATATATGTAATATGTAAATATATACATGCAAATTCACACAGATGCAGAAAAATCATTTTATATATTTTATTGAAAATCATCTTTTATGAAGGATCACATAGAACCCTAGAATATCGCAACCTCAGAAAATAGTGTTAGACAACACTCTAGCCATACAGGCTCACTTATTCCAAATATATCCACTTAATCCATTTGGACAGTAGACTGGTGTCACGACCCAAAACAGGGGCCATGACCGGCGCTAGGGAACGGGAATTCTTTCGAATCCGGAACCCGTAGCAAGCCTAAAAATAAAATAAATATGCAATAATAACCATAAAATATAATATGCAGCGGAAAATAAAAAAATCATAAATATTATAATATTATCCATATCAACTGGATTTACTTCAAAACTCATCTCATCACATATATAATCTCATAAATGTATAACCTTTATACAAATCCAGTTTTACTATAATACATCTCTTTAAAACAAATACTTTAATTCACAACTACTGAAAATCACAACTACTGCAGTGTCTAGATAAAATAAATAAGACTTAAGTATACAATTTACATAAAGAAGCCGGGGCGGGAAGAAATTCGGCGTATTGACCTGCTACTGAGGTCTGAGGAAGTTGACTCTCCTGAAAAATAGTCAACGGAGGGGAGTCAGACCTCACTGAGTGAATTACTATAATATATATAACATACACTCTAAGTGATAATGCATACAGTCAACAGTATCTGAGTAATATGTATATATACAGGCAAATTCATACAGATGCAGAAAATCATTTTATATATTTGTCTGAAAATCAACTTTTATGAAGGATCACATAGAACCCTAGAATATCGCAACCTCAGAAAAATAGTGTTAAACAACACTCTAGCCATACAGGCTCACTTATTCCAAATATATCCACTTAATCCAT
Source organism: Mallotus nudiflorus (assembly GCA_947683625.1). Taxonomy (NCBI): domain Eukaryota; kingdom Viridiplantae; phylum Streptophyta; class Magnoliopsida; order Malpighiales; family Euphorbiaceae; genus Mallotus; species Mallotus nudiflorus. The sequence continues at coordinate 4,870 of CANTUR010001733.1, read as the reverse complement.
TTGGACAGTAGACTGGCCCCGAGACACTAAGTCAACCGAGCTCCAGCAGTCTGACTGCCAGTGTGATTGGCCCCGAGACACTTGGTCAACCGAGCTCCAGCAATCACACCCAAACCACATCTCACACATATCAATAATCATAATCAAATCAATATCCACAAATAAGTTAGTAATATAGCCTAAAGCTATAGGCGTACCGGTACGTACTCGGTCCTAGTGCTGCCCACTAGGTAGCACGTTCTATTGATATCCTTCATTATTAATAATATAAAACATTCATTCACAAAAATAAATGATGCATGGATATAAATGAAATAGCAATATAAACCATATATATACCGAAAATATACCAAACATAAACCAGGTATATTTTGAGTATATATATGTCAAATAAATCCAATCAAATCATGAATTAAACTAAAAATATATTTAAAACATTTTAAATATATTTTATTAATAAAACATGTATATAATTTATTATATACCAAAAATATACCAAAAATATACTTGAATATAAATCATATTATTTATGCATATTCAGTCAAAATAAAACATGCATTTTCTAAATCATGCATCCTAAGCATATATATATAATATAGTAACTCACCTAATGCGCTCCACGAGACGGGTCCGACGGGCCTGGTCCACTAACCCTCGGTCTCGGCGCAACTAAACAAGAAATAATTAATCGATATCAGAATAACCCTAACAAAAATCCTAGAATTAAATCTAGAGTATTCAACATAGAATCGGAAATTAGGGTTCGACTGGATATCACGTTTTACGAGAATTCTACCGGAAATTCGGCAGAACCTCCCCTGTAAAACGGACATCTCTCTACTCAAAAGAGTAGAGCCCGACCCTGCAAAGAAACACACTTCGAAAAACGAGCTCAACACAATCAAAATCCCACGGTCGGACTCCAAACTACAGTCCACCGACCGAGGTCTACAAACACAGAATATATATTCCAAATATACCAAAAATATCCTTAAATCATAAAAATACATTTCATACGTAGAAATTACATAATAAATCTTGAAACACTGTAAAAATCGATTAAAACTCATTTTATTAGAAAAACCGTATATTATATATATAATTGAAAATAATTCCCGGAAAATAGTTTTAATTAGTTAAAAATACTAAATATTTTGTAGAAATCATTTTTATACCTTAAATAAATATTAAAACCAATTAAATTACATTTTTAGACAATTTAGGGTAAAATTACCAAAATACCCCTATATATATATATATACCTAAATTACTTCAAAAATTCACCAAAAATCATACAATTATCCAAAATTAATTTTCTCAACATATTTATCAATAATATCAATAATTAAACTTAATTAACCAATTAAATTCAATTAAAACACAATTAACTTAATTTTACAAAATCACATAAACTTCAATAATTAAAAATAAATACTTGGAAATTCATAAAAATTCCAAATAAATTTCTATAATTCATTTCAACACCTAATTCAACCATAAACTCCAATTTCATAATTTAAAATAATTAATTTCCGAAAATTAGAAAATAATATTAAAATATTCAAAAATACCCAAAAATCCAAACAACCTCCAAAAATTCTACAAAAATTCATACATTAAGATTAAGCTACTAGGAACAACATTTGTGAAGGAATTTTCCATGAATCATCCAAATCGAAGCTCAAAAAAATCGAAAACCCAAAGAGGCCGAAATTTTCAAATCGAAAACCTAAGCAATTCTAGACCATTTTAGCTCAAACCAAAGCTAGAATCACACTCACCGGAGCTCAAGGAGAAGATAGAGACCGGCGGTGTCGAAAAACGGTGGCCGGAGGAGGGAGAAACGGCGGTGAGGAAATGGTGGTCGGCGTCGGGCGCGGGAGAGAAAGAAGAAGAAGAAGAAAAAGAAAAAGAAAGAAAAAGAAAGAAAAAGAAAAGAAAGAAAAAGGAAAAGAAAAAAATAAAATAAATTAAAATAATTAAATATTAATAAATAATTAATAATAATATAATAAATTTTAATAATTTAATAATAAATAAAATAATCAAATAATAATAAATAAATAATAAAATATTAGGGTAATAATAAACCCTAATTAAATAAATATACACACACAGGCTTTATTTAATAATTTAAAAATATGTATGAGTTCATGCAAACCCGTAAATACATTTAAAATAATTAATAATACATTGTTTACGTGGAAATTTCCCCGAAAATGAAAGTACCCCGGGAAAATTTTACATAAAATACTGAAAATAATAGACAGTAATTAAAATAGGTTTAAAATACATATTAACTCATAAAAATATCGTATAATGCATAAAAATTATTGACACTGTATATCCCGGTACAGTGTAAAAATATTTTTTAAAAAACACGGGATATTACAACTGGCCCCGAGACACTAAGTCAACCGAGCTCCAGCAGTCTGACTGCCAGTGTGATTGGCCCCGAGACACTTGGTCAACCGAGCTCCAGCAATCACACCTCCAAACCATATCTCACACATATCAATAATCATATCAAATCAATATCCACAAATAGTTAGTAATATAGCCTAAAGCTATAGGCGTACCGGTACATACTCAGTCCTAGTGTTGCCCACTAGGTAGCACGTTCTATCGATATCCTTCATCATTAAATATAAAACATTCATTCACCAAAAAAATAAATGATGCATGAATGTAATGAAATAACAATATAACCCATATATATACCAGAAATATACCAAAAGTAAACCAGGTATATTTCGAATATATATACGTCAAATGAATTCAATCAAATTATAAATTAAGTTGGAAATATATTTAAAAATATTTTAAATATATTTTATTTACAAAACATGCATATAATTTAATATATACCACAAATAAACCAAAAATATACTTAAATACAAATCACGTTATTTATGCAATTTAATCAAAATAAAACGTATATTTCTAAAATCATGCATCCTAAGGCATATATATATAGTATAGTAACTCACCTAGTGCGCTCCACGAGACGAGTCCGACGGGCCTGGTCCACTAGCCCTCGGTCTCGGCGCAACTAAACAAGCAATAAATAATCGACATCAGAATAAACCTAATAGAAATCCTAGAATTCAATCTAGAGTATTTAAGTACGAAAATAGAATTAGGGTTCGACCGGATATCACGTTTTACGAGAATTCTACCAAAAATTCGACAGAACCTCCCCTGTAAAACGGACATCTCTCTACTCAAAAGAGTAGAGCCGACCCTGCAAAGAAACACACTTCGAAATATAAGCTCAACACAAAACCACAACCCCTCGGTCGGACTCCAAACTACAGTCTATCAACCGGGGTCCACAATCACAGAACAATTTCAGATATACCAAAAATATCCTTACAACATAGAAATTCATTTTATAAGTAGAAATTACATAATTAACCTTTAAACACAGTAAAAACCGATAAAAACTCATTTTATTAGAAAAACCGTATATTATATATATAATTGAAAATAATTCCCGAAAAATAGTTTTAATTAGTTAAAAATACTAAATAATTTTTAGAAATCATTTTTATACCTTAAATAACTATTGAAACCAATTAAATTACATTTTTAGACAATTTAGGATAAAATTACCAAAATACCCCTATATATATAAATATACTAAAATTACTTCAAAAATTCACCAAAAATTATACAATTATCCAAAATTAATTATCTCAACATATTTATCAATAATATTAATAATTAAACTCAATTAACCAATTAAATTCAAATAAAAACACATTTAACCTAATTTTCCCAAAATTACATAAACTTCAATAATTCAAAATAAATACTTAGAAATTCATAAAAATTCCAAATAAATTCCTATAATTCATTTCAACACCTAATTTAACCATAAACTCCAATTTCATAATTTAAATAATTAATTTCCGAAAATTATAAAATAATATTAAAATATTCAAAAATACCCAAAATCCAAAAAATCTCCAAAAATTCTACAAAAATTCATACATGTAGATTGAGCTACTAGGAACAACATTTGTGAAGGGATTTTTCATGAATCAATCAATTCAAAGCTCAAAAAAATCAAAAACCCTAATGTGATCGAAATTGAAAAATCAAAACCTAAGCAAATCTAAACCATTTTAGCTCAAACCAAAGCTAGAATCATACTCACCGGAGCTCAAGGAGAAGAAAGAGACTAGCGGTGTCAAAAATGGTGGCTGAAATCGACATGATCGACGGTGGCCAAAGTTTCGGCTTCTCCGGCCAAAATCGACTTCCAAGCACCGGAAACGGCTACCACAGGCGGCGAAAAAGGTTGGGGAAGGTGGTGGCACACCGGACAGCACTCTCACGGCACGGCAGGCGTCCGAACGGCGAAGGGAAGGTGATCGGGGAAGAAGGAGCTCACGGGGCAAAATGGTAATTTTCCAATTTTTTTTATTTTTGATGTGTTATATGTATATATATATACTTTATACTATATATTAAAATAATATTAAATTAAACACATTAAATATACACCACACATATAAAATTTTAATATTTTAATAATTTATACTAAATAAAAATAATTAAATAACAATAAAACTAATAAATAATTAATATAATATTAGGGTAATAATAAACCCTAATTAAATAAATATACACACACATGCTTTATTTAATAATTTAAAAATACGCATGAGTTCATGCAAGTCCGAAAATATATTTAAAATAATTAATAATAAATTATTTACATGAAAATTTCCCCGAAAATACAAGTCCCCGGGAAAATTTTACGTAAAATACTGGAAATAATGCACAGTAATAAAAATAGGTTTTAAATACATATTAACTCATAAAAATATCGCATATATATTCAAAATTTATTAACACTGCA
>CANTUR010001732.1:0-77136 GCA_947683625.1 Mallotus nudiflorus | reverse complement strand
TCACTGACTTTAGAGTAAGGCCTACTATAGGCACCCCCAATAAAAGCAGAACACAAACTAGTAACATATGTGGTGACCATAAAATATTGATCTCGCATCAGGTCCTCTGCATGTTGTAGTCCTCAACAGATATGTCACCTTTGGTGATACTAATCAACCAAAGTTTGTAGCTCATACGGAGTGGCTCTAGGTAGAATCTCCCCATAAATTGCTCTCTGAACTATGCCCAGGTCATGGTAGTCATGTACGGCTGAATCATCTGTATAAACTAATCCAGGGCTAGTCCCTCTACTGATAACTCGACGATCATGATCCGCTAGTACTCAGTGTGAGCAGTCTGAGTCCTCATCTCAATCGCATGAAGAAAATCCAACGGGTTTAATGTCCCATCAAAAGCTATATGGCCAACTTTGGCATAGAATAATGCTGCCTCAAGGTCAGATATACCCTGTTAATAGACAGGCACGGCGGTGCAACTGGAGGTACAGGAGCATCCTCGTACTTGGGATCTACAGAGAATTCTATTGAAAATTTAGTAGAAATTCTTTTGTAAATTGGACATCTCTTTACTAAAAAGTAGAGCCGGTCTTGCAAGAAAATGTACTTCAAACACAGAACACACACAACACCTTCAATTGGGACCCTCAAACTGCACAATTTCCCAACCGAAGTTCATAATTTCACCAGAAATCAAATAATATAATAAATATTATTAAAAATCAATAAATTCCACAAATATCCTCAAAATATAATATATTTAAACATTAAAAAACTAAATATAATTATTTTCACAATAAGTAAATAAAAATCCCAAATAATAATATAATATTATTAAAAAATCAAAATTTTCAATAATTCAATATTAAATAGTAAAAATTCACTTATATATATTCAAATAGCTTAAATAGCCTAAATATATATTAAAAGTAATTAAAGACCCATTTAATCACCAATTTAGTAAATAATATATTATTTGAAAATAATTTTCAAAAATTAGTATTAATTAGTTAAAAATAGTAAATAATATATAAAAAATCATTTTATTACCTTAAATAATTCTAAAACCATTTAAAACATAATATTTAACTATAATTTTCACAAAATTACACAATTAACCCAATAATTCAAAATATCCATAATATAATTAATATTCCTAAAAAATTATATAAAATCATTAAAATTATTCTATCAACATATATTATTCTAATATTATCTAAAACACATAATTAAACATTATTTTCAACAAAAATATACATTTAACCTAAAATTCCAATATATACATAATATAAAAATATTCTTAAAAATTATATAATATTCCCAAAAATTATTTCTCAACACTTAAATTAATATTAACTTATAATAACACCAAATCAACCAAATTCATAATTTATATAATTAACTTATGAAAATTAAATAAATAATATTAAAATAATAAAAAATTCACCAAAATTCAAATAAATTCCAAAAATTAAAAAAAAAATCATGGAGATTAAGTTATCAAGAACAATGTTTGTTAAGGAAGTTTACTTGAATCAACCTAAAAAAAAATAGAAAAACCTAAAAGCCCAAAACCAAAACTAAGAGAAAACTCACAAACTAGGAAGCTTGAACTTGAACCAAGCTCGGATTCGACTTCCTTGAAGCTCTAAGAGTCTAACACCACCGGCGGAGCTTGATTTAATGGCTGAAGGAGGAAGAAATGGCGAGTAGCTTACGTACTGTCGTTGTTGCTTCTTGTTAATACCGGCGACGGAGAAGAAGGAAGAGGAGGGATGAGAAGATGATGGTGATGGCTGGAGGAGGAAAGGTCGACAGCGGTGGTGGGAGAGGCACACTTGCAGCGGGGAAGGAAAAAGAAGCTTATGTGTTTTATGTGTATATATATATGTATATTATATACTTTATAATATAACTTAACTTTAGTTTAATTTTCCTCCACACATTAATATATTCATATATATACACACACACACACACACACACACACACACACACACACATATATATATATATAGACACACACATGTAATAATAAAATACATAATATAAAATTAACAATGGATAATAATAATATTAATAATACTAACAAAATAATTTAATAATAATACAAATAATGTAAATCAATAAAAATAATAATAGAAATAATAATAATGTACTTAAATTAATATTATTAAAATAATACTATCCGAAAAATAATATCAATAATACTAACCCTAATATTTAAATAATAAAACTTCTAAAAATACATATTTACGTAGAAAATATATCTTATCATAAAATAATAATTATTAATCACAAATAAATAAATATAACTTTTAAATTTTATTAACACTGCATATCTCGAATTATATTTAAATAATTTAAAAATAAGGGTCATTACATAGGTGGTGGTGGTTGTGGTGGCTCCAGGAATGGTGAGGGTGAGGGCGACGCTGTGACTTGTAGGAAATAGAGGAAAGAAAGAAAAAAACGGGAAGAAGAAAATAGAAAAGAAGGAGAACAAAGAATAGTTGACCTGTGATTTTTAATGTCCTCACTTTTCTTTATATATATATACACAACACATATACAATACACACACATGCACATAAATAATAACAATAATAACACTAATAATAATAACAATAACCATAGTAGTAGTAGTAGTAGTAGTAGTAGTAGTAGTAATAATAATAATAATAATAATAATAATAATAATAATAATAATAATAATAATGTAATATCCCGTGTTTTTAAATATTTTTATACTGTATCGGGATATGCAGTGTTAATAATTTTTGTATATATATTTCTGAAATTTTTATGAGTTTTTATGTATTTAAAACTTATTTTAATTATTGTATATTATTTTTAAGTGCTTTACGTAAAATTTTTCCGAAAATATCATTTTTCGGGGAAATTTTCACGTAAATAATTTACTATTAATTATTTTAAGTAGATTTATGCATTTGCATGAGCTCATATATATTTTTAAAATACTAAATAATGTATGTATGTGTATTTATTTATTTAATTAGGGTTTAATTAATTACCCTAATATTTTATTATTTATTAATTAGTTTTAATAATATTTAATTATTTTTAAGTGTATTAAATTTTAAAATATTCAATTATATGTGTGTGATTTTATATTATTTTAATATATAGTGTAAAAGTATATATATATACATATACATTTAATATTAAAAAAAAATAAAGTTTGAATTATTTACAAAACTGCCATCAACCCTCCTCCCTCATTCCCGATCACTCCCATCACCGATCTAGCCACTTTCACGCCATTTTATCACAATCAGTGTGCCTCCCGGCGTGCCACCTCCTTCCTCCAGCCGTTCCACCGCCTGTAGAGCCCCTTTCCGGCGTCGGGAAGCTCGTTTTGGCCGGAGAAGCCGAATTCTTTCTCATCGTCGTTCACGACGTTTTCAGCCACCATTTTTGACACCGCCGGTCTCTTTCTTCTCCTTGAGCTCCGGTGAGTGTGATTCCAAGATCTTTTTCACTTAAAATGGTCTTGATTTGCTTAGGTTTCAATTTTGGTAATTCGGCCATTTTAGGGTTCTTATTTTTTTGAACTTTGAATTGATTGATTCATGAAAAATTCCTACAAAAATGTTGTTCCCCTTAGCATAATCTACATGTGTGAATTTTTTTAGAATTTTTGGAGATTATTTTGATTTTTGGGTATTTTTGAATATTTTAGTATTATTTTCTAATTTTCGAAATTTAATTAAATAAATTATGAAATTGTGTTTTATGATAAATATAGGTGTTGAAATGAATTATAGAAATTTATTTGGAATTTTTATGAATTTCTATGTATTTATTTTGAATTTAATTAGTTTATGTAATTTTGGAAAAATTAGGTTAATTGTGTTTTTAATTGAAATTAATTAGTTAATTGAGTTTAATTATTGATATTATTGATAAATATGTTGATAAAATTAATTTTGTGCAATTATATTATTTTTGGTGAATTTTTGGATTAATTTTAGTATATTTATATATATAGGGGTATTTTGGTAATTTTACCCTAAATTGACTAAAAATGTAATTAAATTGGTTTTAATAGTTATTTAAGGTATAAAAATGATTTTCTACAAATGATTTAGTATTTTTAATTAATTAAAACTATTTTTCGTGAATTATTTTCAAATTATATATATAATATATGATTTTTCTAAATAAATGATTTTTATCGGTTTTTACTATGTTTTAGGGTTAATTAAATGTATTTTGGTGATATAAGGGCATTTTTGGTATTTTTATATTATTCTGTGAATTGTGGATCCCGGTCGATAAACTGTAGTTTGGAGTTCAACCGAGGGGTTGTGGATGTGTTTCTATGTCTGTTTTTTGAAGTGTGTTTCTTTGCAGGGCCGACTCTACTCTTTGAGTAGAGAGATGTCCATTTTACAGGGGAGGTTCTGCCGAATTTTTGATAGAATTCTCGTAAAACATGATGTTCGGTTGAATTCTGATTTTTAATTCTATGTCTACTATTCTAGATCGAGTTTCTAGGATTTTCTATTAGGTTTATTCTGATGTCTGTTATTATTGTTTGTTTAGTTGCACCGAGACCGAGGCCTAGTGGACCAGGCCTGTCAGACCCATCTCGAGGAGCGCACTAAGTGTGAGTTATTATTTTATATATATGTGCTCTAGGGTGCATGATTTTAGAAATATATGTTTTATTTTGAAAAAATATGCATGTTTAATTAATAAATTATTCTTAAAATGTTTTTAGGTATATTCATGGTTTATTTCTAGTTTATTTTGTAAATAAATTGAATTTATTTGACGTGTATATACCTGGTTTATTTTTGGTATATTTCTAGTATATATATGGTTTATGTTAAATACATGCATCATTTATTTGTGAATGTATGTTTTATATTTAATAATGAAGGATATCAATAGAACGTGCTACCTAGTGGACAGCACTAGGACCGAGTACGTACCGGTACGCTTATAGCATTTAGGCTATATTACTAACCTACTTGAGGATATTGATTGGATCTGATTATTTGATATATGAGAAATGATTTGGGAGTGTGATTGTTGGAGCTCGGTTGACCAAGTGTCTCGGGGCCAATCACACTACCAGTCAGACTGCTGGAGCTCGATTGACTTAGTGTCTCGGGGCCAGTCTACTGTCCAAATGGAACAAGTGATTATATTCGGAATAAGTGAGCCTGTATGGCTAGAGTGTTGTCTAACACTATTTTGAGGTTGCGATATTCTAGGGTTCTATTTGATCCTTCATAAACAGTGATTTTTAATAAAAATATAGAAAATGATTTTATTGCATCTGTGTGTATTTGCTTGTATATATATACATATTATATATATACTTTGATTGTGTGCATTGGCATTTAGTATGCATGTATATATATTATAGTAATTCACTTAGTGAGGTCTGACTCCCCTCCGTTGACTATTTTTTTCAGGAGAGTCATCTTCATCAGACCTCAGTAGCAGGCATGTACGCCGGATTTCTTCCGCTCTGGCTTCTCTATGTAAACTGCTCATCTGAGTCTTGAGTTTTATTTTATAATCTAGATACTATAGTAGTTGTAATAAATTATGGGTCTGAGTTATGTATTTTAAGAATTTGAACTGAAACTTGTATTAAAAGTTTATTTATATATATGAGATGAGGATTTGATTTAAATCCCGTGGTGGATTATTATTTTTATATTTATGATTTTATTTCCGTTGCATTAAGTGTTGTTATTATTACTATTGCATGTTTTATTTTATTTTTAGGCTTGCTATGGGTTCCGGATTCGAAAGAATTCCCATTCCCTAGCGCCGGTCATGGCTCCTGTTTTGGGTCGTGACAAATAATAATAATACTAACAATAACAAATAATAATAATAATAATACTAACAAATAATAATAATAATAATAATAATAATAATAATAATAATAATAATAATTTCCAAAAGAATTGTCTTATGTAATAAAATATTTAACGTAAAATAAACGAATACTATTCATAAATAATGATAATTTATAAATAAAATTCAAAATATTCTTAACACTACATATCTCAAAATAATTTTTAATAATTTAAAATAAGGTTCATTACAATATCACAAATTTTTAAATTAATAATAATGTAATCATATAAACTACTAAATTTAAAAAAAAAAATTTAAAAGTCACCTAATTTTCAAAGTCACCTAATGAGCAAATTACCTAACATTTTAAAGAAGTATATAAAAGGAAAAATTGTCACGACCCAAAACAGGGGCCATGATCGGCGTTAGTGAACGGGAATTCTTTCGAATCTGGAACCCGTCGCAAGCCTAAAAATAAAATAAAACATGCAATAGTAATAATAACACAATTAAGTAAAATATTGTGCAGTGGAACAAAATCATAAATATCAAAATAATATTTCCACCAAATGAGATTAAATTAAATCCTCATCTCATATATATAAACCCTTTTAATACAAATCTAGTTCAAATATTTAAAGTACATATCTCATACAAATATAATACAACAATCTCACAGTCGACCATAACTACTGCAGTGTCTAGATTATAAAATAAAACTCAGATAAGCAGTTTACATAAAGAAGCTGGAGCGGAAGAAATCCGGCGTACAGACCTGCTATTGAGGTCTGAAGACGATGACTCTCCTGAAAAATAGTCAACGAAGGGGAGTCAGACCTCACTGAGTGAATTACTATAATATATATACATGCATACTAAATGCCAATGCACACAGTCAAAAGTATATATAATATGAATGTATACAAGCAAATACACACAAATGCAATAAAAATCATGTTATATATTTTTATTGAAAATCACAATTTATGAAGGACCAAATAGAACCCTAGAAAATCGCAACCTCAAACAGTGTTAGACAACACTTTAGCCACACAGGCTCACTTATTCCAAAATATTCACTTATTCCATTTAGACAGTAGACTGACCCCGAGACACTAAGTCAATCGAGCTCCAGTAATCTGACTGTCAGTGTGATTGGCCCTGAGACACTTGGTCAACCGAGCTCCAGCAATCACACTCAATAATCACATCAGACATCAAATAATCATATCCAATCAATATCCATAAATAGTTAGTAATATAGCCTAAATGCTATAAGCGTACCGGTACGTACTCAGTCCTAGTGCTGCCCACTAGGTAGCACGTTCTATTGATATCCTTCATTAAAATATAAAACATACATTCATAAAAGTAAATAATGCATGAATTGAATAAAATAGCAACATAAACCATATATATACTAAAAATATACCAAAAGTAAACCAGGTATATTTCGAGTATATATACGTCAAATAAATCCAATTAAATTACAAAATAAACTAGAAATATACTTAAAAACATTTTAAACATAATTCATTAATAAAACATGCATATAGTTTAAAATATACCAATAATAAACCAAAAATACCCTAAAAATAAACTTAAGTACTAATTAAATCATTATGCAAATTTAATCAAAATAAAACATATATTTCTAAAATCATGCATCCTAAAGCATATATATATAAAATAGTAACTCACAATTAGTGCACTCCTCGAGATGGGTCCGATGGGCCTAGTCCACTAGGCCTCAGTCTCGGTGCAACTAAAAAAACAAATAATGACAGGAGTCAGAATAAATCTAATGAAAACTCCTAAAAACTCGATCTAGATTACTAGACACAGAATTAAATCAAAATTTGACCGGACATCACGTTTTACAAGAATTCTATCTAAAATCCGGCAGAACCTCCCCTGTAAAACAGACATCTCTCTACTCAAAGAGTAGAGCCGGCCCTGCAAAGAAACACACTTTGAAAAATAAACACAAAATCACAATCACAACCCCTCGGTCGGACTCCAAACTACAAATCACCGACCGAGGTCCACAATTCACAGAGTATTTATAAAAATATCAAAAATACCCTTATATACTAAAAATACATTTTATTAGTAGAAATTACGTATTTAACCCTAAAACACAATGAAAACCGGTAAAACTCATTTTATTAGAAAAATCGTATATTATATATATAATTGAAAATAATTTACGAAAAATAGTTTTAATTAATTAAAAATACTAAATAATTTGTAGAAATCATTTTTATGCCCTAAATAACTATTGAAACTAATTTAATTACATTTTTAGCCAATTTAGGGTAAAATTACCAAAATACGCCTATATATATAAATATACTAAAATAAATCCAAAAATTCACCAAAAATAATATAATTGCACAAAATTAATTTTCTCAACACATATATCGATAATATCAATAAATAAACTCAATTAACTAATTAATTTCAATTAAACACATAATTAACCCTATTTTTCCAAAATTACATAAACTAAATAAATTCAAAATAAATACATAAAAATTCACAAAAATTCCAAATAAATTCCTATAATTCATTTAAACACCTATATTTATAATAAAACACAATTTCATAATTTAATTAATTAATTTTCAAAAATTAGAAAATAATAATAAAATAATCAAAAATACCCAAAAATCAAAATAATTTCCAAAAATTCTATAAAAATTCACACATGAATATTAAGCTACTAGGATCAACATTTGTGAAGGAAATTTTCATGAATCAATCAATTGAACCTCAAAAAAAAAAATCAAAAACCCTAATAGGCCGAAATTGCAAAATCGAAACCTAGGCAAATCTAGACCATTTTAAGTGAAACAAAGCTTGGAATCACACTCACCAGAGCTCAAGGAGAATAAAAAGACCTACGGTGTCAAAAACGGTGGCCAAAAATGCTATGAACAATGGTGAGAAGAGTTTCGGCTTTCTCGGCCAAAACGAGCTTCCCGACGCCAGAAACAGTAGCAACAGGCGGCGGGGAAGGCTGAGGAAGAAGGTGGCACGTCGGGAGGCACACCGACGGCAAGAGAATAGCGTGGCAGCAATCGGAAAGTGGATGGGGACGATCGGGAAGAAGGAGAGGGAGGAGTGGCAATTTCGTAATTATTGATAACTTTATATTTTTTGACAATTAATTAGGTATATATGTATATATATATATATTCAAACTATATATTATAATAATATAAATTCCCACACATATTAAATATACACCACACGCATAATTTAATATTTTAATAAATTTATACACTCAAAAATGATTAAATAATATTAAAACTAAATAATAAATAATAAAAATTAGGGTAATTAATTAAACCCTAGTTTAATTTAAATATATACATATATATACACTCTATTTAGCACCTTAAAAATATATATGAGTTCATGCAAGTCCGTAAAATTGTTTAAAATAATTAATATTAAATTATTTACGTATTAATTTCCCCAAAAATAACATTTCCGGGAAAATTTTACGTAAAGTACTTAAAATAACATAAAATAATTAAAATAAGCTTTAATTAAATAACAAACTCATAAAATATCAATATTAAATACAAAAATTATTAACACTGCATATCTCGATGCAGTATTAAAATATTTAAAAACATGGGATATTACAGTCTCCCCCCCTTATAAGAATTCGTCCCCGAATTCCAGAAACAAAATGATCACAAGATCAAGAAGGGAAGAGATACAGGTAAGAAGCTCGCATCTCAGCTTAAGTCTCCCACGTATGCTCCTCAACTCTGTTGCTACGCTATAGAACCTTGACCATCGGAATCTGCTTCGACCGTAACTGTCGAACTTGATAGTCTACGATCGCCACAGGTTCTTCCACAAATGTCAAATCTCCACTCACTTCTACACTATCTGGCTGTAACACGTGTGAAGGGTCTGAGATATACTTCCTCAGCATCGAGATATGAAATACCGGATGCACCTGTGACATACTCGGAGGCAAAGCCAACCGATATGCAACAATGTCGACTCTCTCCAAAATCTTAAACGGTCCGATATATCTCGGTGCTAACTTACCCTTCCTGCCAAATCTCATCACACCCTTCATTGGAAACACCTTCAGAAAAACATAATCTCCAACCTGAAATTCCACATCTCTGCGCCTAGGATCCGCATAGCTCTTCTGCCTACTAATTGTGGTCTCTAATCTTTGCTTAATCACGACGACTTTCTCTACAGCATCCTGAACCATCTCAGGTTTAGTCAAAGCTCTCTCACCAATCTCATCCCAACTCAGAGGGGATCTACACTTCCTTCCATATAACACCTCTTATGGTGCCATACCAATACTGCTATGGTAGCTGTTATTATATGCAAACTCAACAAGAGGAAAATGATCATCCCAGCTACCTCCCAAATCCAGGACACACATCCTCAACATATGTTCTAGTGTCTAGATCGTTCTCTTAGACTGACCATTTGTCTGAGGATGAAAAGCAGTACTGAAGTCCAACCTAGTGCCCATCGCTTCCTGCAACTTCTGTCAAAAATGAGAGGTAAAAACTGAACCTTTGTCTGACACAATGGACACAGGTACTCCATGAAGGCACACAATATGCTTCACATATAGCTTCACCAATCTAGCTACAGAATAAGTGGCTTTCACAGGCAAGAAATGTGCAGACTTGGTCAACCTACCATAATTTTTTTAGAATTTTTGGAATTTATTTTAATTTTTGTGAATTTTTTATTATTTTATTAATATTTTCTAATTTTCAAAAATTAATTAATTAAATTATGAAATTGTGTTTTATGGTGATTATAGGAGTTGAAATGAATTATAGAAATTTATTTGTAATTTTTGTGAATTTTTATATATTTATTTGGAATTTATTAAGTTTATGTAATTTTGAAAAATAGGGTTAATTATGTCTTTAATTGAAATAAATTGGTAAATTGAGTATATTTATTTATATTATGGAACTATATGTTGAGAAGATTAATTTTGAGTAATTATATTATTTTTGGTGAATTTTTGGATTTATTTTAGTAAATTTATATCTATAGGGGTATTTTGGTAATTTTACACTAAATTGGCTAAAAATGTAATTAAATTGGTTTTAATAGTTATTTAGGGTATAAAAATGATTTCTACAAATTATTTAGTATTTTTAACTAATTAAAACTATTTTTCGTAAATTATTTTTAAATTATATATATAATATATGATTTTTCTAAATAAATGAGTTTTTATCGGTTTTTAACATGTTTTAGGGTTAATTATGTAATTTGGATTTATAAAATGTAATTTTATTATGTAAGGGCATTTTTAGTATTTTGTAATTATTCTGTGAATTGTGAACCTTGGTCGGTGAATTGTAGTATGGAGTCCGACCCAGGGATTGTGGTTGTGAATTTGGTGTTATTTCGAAGTGTGTTTTCTTTGCAGGACCGGCTCTACTCTTTGAGTAGAGAGATGTCCATTTTACAGGGGAGGTTCTGTCGGATTTTCAGTAGAATTCTCGTAAAACATGATGTCCGATCAAATCCCTATTCTAATTCTATGTCTAAAATTC
Source organism: Mallotus nudiflorus (assembly GCA_947683625.1). Classification (NCBI taxonomy): domain Eukaryota; kingdom Viridiplantae; phylum Streptophyta; class Magnoliopsida; order Malpighiales; family Euphorbiaceae; genus Mallotus; species Mallotus nudiflorus. The sequence continues at coordinate 65,719 of CANTUR010001732.1, read as the reverse complement.
TAGATCGAGTCTTTAAAATTTTTGTTAAATTTATTCTGATTTCATGTTGTCATTTGTTTATCTAGCTGCGTAGACCTCGAGGAGCGGTAGGTCGCCGTAGGCAGAGAGAGTTACAGGACGAGGAGCCTGTTGAGCCTGAGTTTGATGTTCCTGTTCCTCCAGTTGTTCAGCCTGTTCAGCCTGCCTATCAGCAGGGTATGTCTGACCCTGAGGCAGCTTTGTTCTATGCCCGAGTTGGCAGGATTGCTTTTGATGGTACTTCTGATCCTTTAGACTTTCTACATGCGATTGAGACTAGGACTCGGACTGCTCATACCGAGTACCAAAGGATCATGATCGTCGAGTTGTCTGTTGAGGGAACAGCTCTAGATTGGTTCATTCAGATGATCCAGCCTTACATGATGACGATGACATGGGCTCAGTTTCGAGAGCGATTCATGAGGAGATTTTATCCAGAGCCTCTTCGTTTGAGTTATCGTCTTCGTCTGACCAGTATTTCTCGTGGAGATCGATCTGTAGAGGAGTATACCCGAGAGTTTCTTCGTCTGGGTAGATATGCTGAGGATCTGATGCGAGATCAGTATTTCGCTATTACTACGTATGTTACTGGTTTGGGTTCAGCTTTTGCTGGTATGCCTACAGCAGGCCTTACTCTGGAGTCTGTGATTGAGCTAGCTAAGGAGATCGAGCTGAGATTAGTTAGGCAGGGAGCGATGCCTGATTATTACCAGTTGGAAGTTCAGTCGAGTGGATTGCAGGCTACTCCATATTCGAGTTTTCATGTTGGTTCGAGTAGTCAGCAGCGAGGTTCGACTCAGCAGAGTCAGAGACAGCAGCAGCGAGTGCATCGGAGCAGTAGACATGGCCGTGGAGGTCAGCGTAGATCATTCAGGTTTGGATCAGGTGCTTCGAGCAGTAGCAGTGGTCGTAGTTCTGGATCAGCGACCAGTGTTTATCAGACTTGTGGTAGAGTCCATCAGGGACCGTGTTATCTGACACCACTGACATGTTTCAGATGCGGGCAGACAGGACATTTTGCCAGATCGTGTCCTTATTCTGGGTATCAGCAGCAGCAGATTCCGCGATTCCCACAGCAGTCGATTGCTAGTGCAGCACCCGTGCCATTTCAGTTACCACCAGCCCAGCATCAGAGTTCCACTTAGTTTGTTCCACAGCAGAGTCATGGTAGAGGTACGAGAGGAGGTGCTAGAGGTATTGGCCAGGCTTCTACCAGTCAGCAGGGAGGTCGAGGTCAGGCCAGAGTCTTCCATCTGACTCAGTTGGATGCTCAGGCATCTAATGCAGTCGTGGCAGGTATTGTTTCTGTTTGTTACCTGGATGCATGGATTTTGTTTGATCCGGGTGCCACGCATTCCTTTGTTTCTCCCATTTTTGCTTCTAAATCTTGTTGGCAAGCTTTAAGGATGGCTTTTCCCTTATCTGTTGCCACTCCTCTGAGCGATTCTTTGGACGCCGATATTGTTCTTTCTGGTTGTCCAGTTCTCGTGGGAGATAGAGAATTACCCGTTGATTTGATTTTGTTGGATGTGATGGAGTTTGATGTTATTTTGGGAATGGATTGGTTATCTCAGCACTTTGCCATGGTAGATTGCAGGAATAATGAGGTGACTTTTAGAATTCCTGGTGAAGAAGATTTTAAGTTTGTTGGTGATAGGAGTTCAGCACCTCAGAATCTTATTTCTGCTATTACAGCTAGGAAGTTGTTGAAGAAAGGTTGTCAGGGGTTTTTGGCATTGGTTAGGGATACGTCAGTGGAGAAGCTGTCACTCATAGATGTTCCGGTTGCTTGTGATTTTCCTGATGTTTTTCCCGAGGAGTTGCCAGGTTTACCACCTCACAGAGAGATTGAGTTCTGTATAGATGTGGTACCAGGTACTACTCCTATATCTATGCCACCCTATCGTATGGCTCCTGCAGAGTTGAAAGAGTTGAAGCAGCAGTTACAAGAATTGTTGGATAAAGGTTTCATCAGACCTAGTGTTTCTCCTTGGGGTGCACCAGTCCTGTTTGTGAAGAAGAAGGATGGTACCCTGAGACTGTGCATTGACTACAGAGAGCTGAATAAGGTGACAGTGAAGAATAAGTATCCTCTCCCGAGGATAGATGATTTGTTTGATCAGTTACAGGGTGCACAGTTCTTTTCTAAGGTTGACTTGAGGTCAGGTTATCATCAGCTACGGATTAGTGAGGTCGATATTCCTAAGACAGCTTTCCGCACTCGATATGGCCATTATGAGTTTCTGGTGATGTCTTTTGGTTTGACTAATGCACCAGCAGCTTTTATGGACCTGATGAACAGAGTATTCCGATCGTATGTGGATCAGTTTATAGTAGTCTTCATTGATGATATACTGGTATATTCGAGGAGTATGGAAGAGCACGTATATCATTTGAGGATTGTACTACAGACACTGAGAGATCATCAGCTTTATGCTAAATTCTCGAAGTGTGATTTTTGGATGGAGAGTGTTTCTTTTCTTGGACACGTAGTGTCTAAAGAAGGTATTCAGGTTGATCCACAGATGGTTGAGGCAGTATCTGAATGGCCTAGACCTACTTCTGTTACGGAGATTCGGAGTTTTCTCGGTTTAGCCGGGTATTATAGGCGGTTTGTGCAGGATTTTTCCAGGATAGCAGCCCCTATGACTCGCTTGACTCAGAAGAATGTTAGATTCGAGTGGTCAGAAGCTTGTGAGAATAGTTTTCAGTTGTTGAAGGAGAAGTTGACCACAACGCCAGTATTAGCTTTGCCTAATAGTGTGGATAAGTTCACAGTTTACTGTGATGCCTCTAGAATTGGTCTTGGTTGTGTGTTGATGTAGAATGGAAGGGTGATAGCCTATGCTTCGAGGCAGTTGAAGAAGCATGAGCAGAACTATCCTACACATGATCTTGAGATGGCTGCAGTGATCTTTGCTTTGAAGATTTGGAGACATTATTTGTACGGGATGACTTGTGAGATATTTACTGATCACAAGAGCCTTAAGTACATTTTCCAACAGCGAGATTTGAATCTGAGGCAGAGAAGATGGTTGGAATTGTTGAAGGATTATGATTGCGAGATTCTTTACCATCCGGGTAAAGCTAATGTTGTAGCAGATGCCTTGAGTAGGAAGTCTTCAGGTAGTCTTGCTCACATTGGTGTTGAGAGGAGACCATTGATCCAGGAGTTGCATTTGTTGGTGGATCAAGGTCTGATGATGAAGATCAGTAGATCAGGTGGACTGTTAGCTCAGTTTAAAGTACGATCTGTACTGAGGGATAGGATTAAAGCAGCTCAGAGCCGAGATCCTATTCTGGAAGAGCTTGCAGAGAATGTCAGAGCAGGGAAGTTCACTGATTTCACACTCGATGATGATAGTGTGTTATGGATCAGTGGTAGATTGTGTGTTCCAGATGTGGATGATTTGAGAGAAGAGATCCTAGAGGAAGCACATTCTATAGCCTACAGCGTTCATCCGGGTGTTACTAAGATGTACCACAGTATCAGAGATCTATACTGGTGGGATGGATTGAAGAAGGATGTCGCTGATTATGTTGCTAAGTGCTTGACGTGTCAGCAAGTGAAAGCCGAACATCAGAAGCCTTCTGGGAAGCTTCAGCCTCTTCCTATTCCTGAGTGGAAGTGGGAAAGGATAGCTATGGATTTTGTAGTCGGTTTACCTCGTTCGAAGGATGGATACGATTCCATCTGGGTGATCGTAGACAGATTGACGAAGTCTGCACATTTCTTGCCTGTGAAAGCCACATATTCAGTTGCTAGATTGGCGAAGTTGTATGTGAAGCATATTGTGTGCCTTCATGGAGTACCTGTGTCCATTGTGTCAGATAGAGGTTCGGTGTTTACTTCTCGTTTTTGGCAGAAGTTGTAGGAAGCGATGGGCACTAGGTTGGATTTCAGTACTGCTTTTCATCCTCAGACAGATGGTCAGTCTGAGAGGACGATCCAGACACTGGAAGATATGTTGAGGATGTGTGTCCTGGATTTAGGAGGTAGCTGGGATGATCATTTGCCACTTGTTGAGTTTGCATATAATAACAGCTACCATAGCAGTATTGGTATGGCACCGTATGAGGCGTTGTATGGAAGGAAGTGTAGATCCCCATTGAGTTGGGATGAGATTGGTGAGAGAGCTTTGACTAGACCAGAGATGGTTCAGGATGCTGCAGAGAAAGTCACCGTGATCAAGCGCAGATTAGAGACCGCAGTTAGCAGACAGAAGAGTTATGCGGATCCTAGGCGCAGAGATGTGGAGTTTCAGGTTGGAGATTTTATTTTTCTGAAAGTATCTCCGATGAAGGGTGTAATGAGATTTGGCAGGAAGGGTAAGTTAGCACCGAGATACATTGGACCGTTTGAGATTCTGGAGAGAGTTGGCACTATTGCATATCGGTTGGATTTGCCTCCGAGTATGTCACAAGTGCATCGAGTATTTCATATCTCGATGTTGAGGAAGTATATCTCAGACCCTTCACACGTGTTGCAACCTGACAGTGTAGAAGTGAGTAAAGACTTGACATTTGTGGAAGAACCTGTGGCGATCTTTGATTTTCAAATTCGACAGTTGCGATCGAAGCAGATTCCGATGGTTAAGGTTCTGTGGCGTAGCGACAGAGTTGAAGAGCATACGTGGGAGACTGAAGCTGAGATGCGAGCTTCTTACCCGTATCTCTTTCCTTCTTGATCTTGTTTTCTGGAATTCGGGGACGAATTCTTGTAAGGGGGGAAGACTGTAATATCCCGTGTTTTTAAAATATTTTTACACTGTACCGGGATATGCAGTGTCAATGATTTCTGTATTTTATATGATATTTTTACGAGTTAATATGTATTTTAGACCTATTTTAATTATTGTGTATTATTTTCAGTATTTTACGTAAAATTTTCCCAGGACTTGCATTTCCGGGGAAATTTTCACGTAAACAATGTATTATTAATTATTTTAAATGTATTTATGGACTTGCATGAACTCATGCATATTTTTAAATTATTAAATAAAGCCTGTGTGTGTATAATTATTTAATTAGGGTTTATTATTATTACCCTAATATTTTATTAAGTATTTATTTGTTTTATTGTTATTTAATTAATTTTATTTAGTATAAATTATTAAAATATTAAATTTTATGTGTGTGGTGTATATTTGATGTGTATAATTTAATATTATTTTAATATATAGTATAAAGTATATATATATATACATATAATTGTCAAAAATCAAAAAGTTTGGAAAATTACCATTTTGCCCCCGACTTCTTCTTCTTCCTCCCGATTCTCCCTTCTCCATTTCCGGTCGCTGCCGTGCCGTTCCTTCACCGTGGGTGTGCCGTTCGGTGTGCCACCGTCTTCCCCGACCAATTTCGCCGCCTGAGGAGGCCGTTTCCGACGTCGGGAGATCGATTTTGGCCGGAGAAGCCGAAAATCGATCCACCGTCGATCACGCCGATTCCGGCCACCGTTTTCGACACCACCAGTATTTTTCTTCTCCTTGAGCTCCGGTGAGTGTGATTCTATCTTTGGTTTGAGCTTAAATGGTCTAGAATTGCTTAGGTTTCGATTTTTTCAATTTCGGCCTATTAGGGTTTTTGATTTTTTTGAGCTTTGAATTGATTGATTCATGGAAACTTCCTTCACAAATGTTGTTCCTAGTAGTTTAATATTCATGTATGAATTTTTGTAGAATTTTTGGAGATTTTTTGGATTTTTGGGTATTTTTGAATATTTTAATATTATTTTCTAATTTTCGGAAATTAATTATTTAAATTATGAAATTGGAGTTTATGGTTAAATTAGGTGTTGAAATGAATTATAGGAATTTATTTGGAATTTTTATGAATTTCTAAGTATTTATTTTGAATTAATTGAGTTTATGTGATTTTGAGAAATTAGGGTTAAATGTGTTTTTATTTGAATTTAATTGGTTAATTGGGTTTAATTATTGATATTATTGATAAATATGTTGAGAAAATTAATTTTGGATAATTGTATAATTTTTGGTGAATTTTTGAAGTAATTTAAGTATATTTATATATATAGGGGTATTTTGGTAATTTTACCCTAAATTGTCTAAAAATGTAATTTAATTGGTTTTATTAGTTATTTAAGGTATAAAAATGATTTCTATAAATTATTTGGTATTTTTAACTAATTAAAACTATTTTTCGTGAATTATTTTCAATTATAAATAAAATATACGATTTTTCTAATAAAATGAGTTTTAATCGATTTTTATAGTGTTTCAAGGTTAAATATGTAATTTCTACCTATGAAAATGTATTTCTGTGATTTAAGGATATTTTTGTTATATCTGGAATTATTCTGTGTTTGTGGACCCCGTTCGACAGATTGTAGTCTGGAGTCCGACCGAGGGGTTGTGGATTTTTGTTGAGCTTGTATTTCGAAGTGTGTTTCTTTGCAGGGTCGGCTCTACTCTTTTGAGTAGAGAGATGTCCATTTTACAGGGGAGGTTCTGCCGGATTTTTGATAGAATTCTCGTAAAACGTGATGTCTAGTCCAACCCTAATTCTGTTTCCGTATTTTAATACTCTAGATTGAATTCTAGGATTTCTGTTAGGTTTATTCTGATGTCGATTATTTATTTCTTGTTTAGTTGCGCCGAGACCGAGGGCTAATGGACCAAGCCCGTTGGACCTGTCTCGTGGAACGCATTGGTGAGTTACTATACTATATATATATGCTTAGGATGCATGATTTAGCAATGCATGTTTTATGTTGATTAAATATGCATAAATAATTTGATTATTTCTTAAGTTTATATTAAGTATATTTTTGGTTTATTTTTGGTATATAATAAATTATATATATGTTTTATTAATAAAATATATTTAAAATGTTTTTAAATATATTTTTAGTTTAATTTATGATTTTGATTGGATTTATTTGATATATATATACTCGAAATATACCTGGTTTATGTTTGGTATATTTCCGGTATATATATGGTTTATATTGTTATTTCATTTATATTCATGCATCATTTATTTTTGTGAATGAATGTTTTATATTTAAGAATGAAGGATATCAATAGAACGTGCTACCTAGTGGGCAGCACTAGGACCGAGTACGTACCGGTACGCCTATAGTATTTAGGCTCTATTACTAAATTATTTGTGGATATTGATTTGATTATGATTATCGATATGTGAGATGTGGTTTGGGGTGTGATTGCTGGAGCTCGGTTGACCAAGTGTCTTGGGGCCAATCACACTGGCAGTCAGACTGCTGGAGCTCGGTTGACTTAGTGTCTCGGGGCCAGTCTACTGTCCATATGGATTAAGTGGATATATTTGGAATAAGTGAGCCTGTATGGCCAGAGTGTTGTTTAACACTACTTTCTGAGGTTGCGATATTCTAGGGTTCTATGTGATCCTTCATAAAAGATGATTTTCAATAAAACATATAAAATGATTTTCTGCATTTGTGTGTATTTGCCTGTATATATATTAGATATATATATACTGTTGACTGTATGCATTATCACTTAGTGAGTATGTATATATATTATAGTAATTCACTCAGTGAGGTCTGACTCCCCTCCGTTGACTATTTTTCAGGAGAGTCAACTTCTTCAGACCTCAGTAGCAGGTCGATACGCCGGATTTCTTCCGCCCCGGCTTCTTTATGTAAATTGTCTACTTGAGTCTTATTTATTTTATCTAGACACTGCAGTAGTTGTGAATTAAAGTATTGGATTTCATGTATTTTATTTTAAAGAGATGTATTATATTGAAACTGGATTTGTATTAAAGATTATATCTATGTGATGAGTTTTGAATTAAATCCAGTTGATATGGATGATATTATGATATTATGATTTTTATTTTCCGCTGCATATTATATTTTTACTGTTATTATGGCATGATTTATTTTATTTTTAGGCTTGCTACCGGTTCCGGATTCGAAAGAATTCCCGTTCCCTAGCGCCGGTCATGGCCCCTGTTTTGGGTCGTGACATGGCTATTTTATGAAAATGTATATTCTGAACTTTGAATTGTATTCTAGAAACTACAGTAGTAGTGTTATTGTATCGGAAGTGTATTATTTTATTTGATGTTAAATACTCTGAGAATTTGTATTTGAACATTGTACGATTATATATTCATTTATAAAAGGATTTGGAGTTTTTATTTTATTTATTGATTCAAAAAAATTTTAATTCTGTCATACTTTTATTTGTTTATTGCATGATTTTTATTTTCTAAGGCTTGCTACAGGTTCTGAATTCGAAAGAATTCCCGTCCCTAGCGTCGATCATGACTCCTAGTTTGGGTCATGACAAAGTTGGTATTAAAGTGGAGTTCTGTGTCAGGGCTTAGTTGTTTGAGTTGTGGCCCTAGTTTTCAAAGTTGTGTTTTCTGTTAAACTACTGCAGTGAATTAGGTTCGGTCATGTCTTTGAAAAGTCTTCCTTGCATTAGGAATTCCGCGTAACCGTTAGAGTGTCTGATGATGTTGTGATTGTTTGAACTATTTATTTGTTTTTGCTCCTTGCTGATTGCCTTGAGCGTGAGTCGCTCCATCAATCGATGAGATCGATGATAGTTGATCTTCTGAGCACGAGGTTCTACCCCCTATGCATCCTGTAGGCATAGGGGTAAAGATGGATTTTAAAGGCCTAATGATCGCTGTTAACAGCGGGAATAACTGAATAAGGGCTGGTGGCTTAGCATTGCAATGATGTTGCTTATGCAATAGGAGTTTCGCAGGATGCAGTGCTGATACCTTCGATCATACAGTAGATGTAATTTCTATTTCAGTCGAGAACTCGAGATATGTCAATTCTATGTATATTTTATATTATGAATTCTGTTGATTTCCATATATTTTCAGCGCAGTGAATTCGAATTGTTTCTTCTGCAAAGACAATATTGATAATCAGTCTTTTTAAGTTCAAGTTGTGGTTATAGTTCCAGCTCTACTACACCTATCTAGTATAGGGGTAGGTTAGAGGCAACTGTAACTTAAGGGTTAAGGTAGTCATTGTAAGCAGTACAAGCATTCCTTTTGAACTTGAATTTGCAACAATTGTGGCTACGATAGCTGAGATTAATAAGAGCTTAATAGCATTTAGTCAAGTTTGATATTGTTTGATTATGCTTGATGAAGGAATTGGGAAAATATCTAATAAAGAAGAAACACTCTTGTCCTCTTGATGGTGAAACTGTCAGTTCTGACTGTAACACATAATTTGAGTTAAAGAGGGATTTCTAAGATGCTTCCATCCACATTTAAGGAGAGATAATTAACTGTGGCTGTTACTGCTCAGAGTAAGAGAAGACTGGTAGAATTGTATGTTACAGGATTAAGTTTGATATATTGGCATCTGAATCGAGAATTGAGATTTAGAGAGTTATTGTGAATTCAGTCTTTGGGTGTAATTATTCTTGATGAGATATGAAAAGGTTTTCCAGGAATATCTAGCTCTAATTGAGTATACTTCAGTGGAGAAGTTATCTCTCCCAGATGTTTTAATTTCTTATGAGTTACCAGGTTTACCACCTTACAGAGATTGAATTCTATATCGATGTGGTTCCTGATATAACTCCTATTTCAACGTAGCCCTATAGAATGACTCTTGCAGAGCTGTAGGAGCAATTGTGAGAGCTTTAGGAGCAATTGTGAGAGCTGTATGACTAAGGTTTTATCAGACCTTATGTTTCTCTTTGGGGTGCACTAGTCCTATTGTGAGGAAGAAGGATGGTACCCTGAGACTGTGTATTGACTGTAGAGAGGTGAACAGGGTAACAATGAAGGACAAGTATCCTCTTTTAAGGATAGATGACCTGTCTGATCAGCTACAGGGTGCACAATTCTTTTCAAAAATTGATTTGAAGTTGGGTTATCATTAGTTGTGGATCAGTTTGTAGTAGTCTTCATTAATGATATACTAGTGTATTTGAGTGAATGAAAGGGCACATATATCACTTGAGGACTATACTACAGACACTAAGAGAATGTCAACTTTATGCTGAATTCAGGAAGTGTGATCATTGGGTGGAGAGTGTTGTTTTTCTTAGAAGTGTGGTGTTTAAAGATAGAATTTGAGTTGATCCACAAAAGATCAAAACAGCATCTAAGTGGCCCAGACTGACTGAATCCATTGAGATCTATAATTTTTTAGGTTTAATTGGGTATCATAAGAAATCTGAACAAAATTCTCTAGAATTGCAGCTCCTATGACCCGCATAACTTAGAAGAATGGGAAGATTGTGTGAATAGATGTTTGTTAGAATAGCTTCCAAGTGCTGAAGAAGACCTGATATCATTACAACATTTCATCATATCATCATAGCATCTCATTATAGCATTTCATCACGACATTTCATTCTAGCATTTCATCATAACATTTCATTATATCATCTCATCATGAGATTTATCATAGCATGTCATCATGGCATATCACCATAGAATGATCTGCTGATAAGAGATGCCCAAGTTAATGATACAGGGTTGATGTTGTAATCTGAGAAAGGGATTCTATATAAGCTATGGAAATGAACTTGTAGTGTACATCCAGATGATTACCAAGAATTATCACAATATTTAGGATCAGTACTAGTGGGTTGGATTCTAGAAGGATATGACTGATTGTATTTATAAGTGTTTAATTTGCCAGCCGGTGAAAGCTAAACATCAGAAGTTTTCTAAGAAGTTTCGATCTCTTTTGAATTTGGGTGGAAATGAGAAAGAATGGCTATGATTTTTGTGGTAGGTTACCTCGTTCGAAGGGTGAATATGATTCTGTTGGAATGACTATAGACAAATTAACCAAGTCAGCTAATTTTTGGCCAATGGAAGCCACTTATTCAGTAGCTAAGTGGCTAAGCTGCATATGAAGCATATTGTGTGCCTGCATGGGACTACCTATGTCCATTGTATATGGTAAAGGTATAATGTTTACCTTTTGATTTTGGCAGAGATTGTGGAGAGTAATAGACACCTGGTTGGATTTTAATACTGCTTTTCATCCTCAGACAGATGACAGTCTGAGAGGACGATCCATACACTAAACAATATGTTAAAGATGTGTGTTTTGGATCTGGGAGGTAGCTGGGTCGACTATATGCTACTTGTAGAATTCACTTATAATAACAGCTACCATAGCAGTATTGGAATGACACCACCTGAGGCTTTTATGGAAAGAAGTCTTAACTAGGTATGAGATGGTTTAGAATACAGCGAAGAAAGTTGTTGTGATCAGAAGAGCGATACGGATCCTAGACGCAGAGATATGGAATTTCATATCGAAGACTGTAATTCTGAAGATGTCTTCGAAAAGTGGTGTGATGAGACGAGGTGTAATTATGAAGACTACATATTAGTTGGCTTTACCTCTAAATCTATTTCATGGGCATCCCAGTGTTCCATGTCTTGATTTTGAGAGAGTGTATTTTGGACACTTCGCACATGTTACAGTTGAACAATATAGAAACCTGAATGAAGATCTAAAGTTTGAGAAGGAATCAGTTGAGATTGTAAATTATCAAGCTCGATAGTTATGTTCGAACCAAATCCAGATGATCAGGGTGTTGTGGTGAAGCAACAGCGTGGAAGAGCTTATGTGGGAGACTGAAGTTGAGATACGAACTTCCTACCCTTATCTCTTTCCTTCTTGATCTTGTAATTTTCTTTCTGGAATTCGGGAACGAATTCTTGTAAGGGGGGAAGATTATAATATCCCGAGTTTTTAAATATTTTTATATTACATCGGGATATGCAGTGTTAATAATTTTTGTATATATTTATGACATTTTTATGAGTTGTTATTTGTTTAAAGCTAATTTTAATTATTTTATATTATTTTAAGTACTTTATGTAAATTTTCTGGAGAATTGTATTTTCGAAGAAATTGACACATAAATAATTTAATATTAATTATTTTGACTAGTTTTACGAATTTGCATGAACTCATACATAATTTTTAAGTGCTAAAATAAAATGTATATATGTGTATTTATTTAAAGTAATTAGGATTTAATTAATTACCTTAATTTTTATTATTTATTTTTAATATTAATTAATTAATTTTAAGTGTATAAATTATTAAATATAATAAAATATTTGTGTGGTGAATATCATTTGTGTGTGGGATTATATTATTATAATATATATAAGGTGGATATATATATATATATATATATATATACATACATACATATATACATATATACACGTTTTTTTTAAACAAAAAATCAAAGTTTGCCTTATTTACGATTTTGCCCCTCCCTTCATCTTCTTCTTCTTAACACGTTTTCTTCCATTTTTGGCCATTTCTAGCTGGTTTTATTTGTTGTCACTGTGCCCCTCAGCCTTTCTCCTCCACCTCCATCCATTTCCACCACCTAAAGCTCCCTTTTTCGTGTGTGTTTGATCGAAAAATCAAGTAGAGGCCGAATTTCATCTCAACTCCGATCAAGCCATTTCTGGCCACCGTTTTTGATATCGTCAGTCTCTATCTTCTCCTTGAGCTCTGGTGAGTGTGATTCCAAGCTTTGTTTCACTTGATTTGGTCTAGAATTGCTTAGGTTTCAATTTCTTCAATTCAGCCATTTTGGGTTTCAAATTTTTTTAGCTTCAATTTGGTTGATTCATGAAAAATTACTTCACAAACTTTATTCCTGGAAGCCTAATATACATTTTGTAATTGTTTTAGAATTTTTGGAATTATTTTAATTTTTGTGAATTTTTTATTATTTTATTAATATTTTCTAATTTTCAAAAATTAATTAATTAAATTATGAAATTATGTTTTATGGTGATTATAGGAGTTGAAATGAATTATAGAAATTTATTTGTAATTTATTTGAATTTTTATATATTTATTTGGAATTTATTAAGTTTATGTAATTTGAAAAATAGGGTTAATTATGTCTTTAATTGAAATAAATTGGTAAATTGAGTATATTTATTTATATTATGGAAATATATGTTGAGAAGATTAATTTTGAGTAATTATATTATTTTTGGTGAATTTTTGGATTTATTTTAGTAAATTTATATATATAGGGGTATTTTGTTAATTTTACACTAAATTGACTAAAAATGTAATTAAATTGGTTTTAATAGTTATTTAGGTATAAAAATGATTTCTAAAAATTATTTAGTATTTTTAACTAATTAAAACTATTTTTTGTAAATTATTTTCAAATTATATATATAATATACGATTTTTCTAAATAAATGAGTTTTTATCGGTTTTTAACGTGTTTTAGGGTTAATTATGTAATTTTATTATATAAGGGCATTTTCGGTATTTTGTAATTATTCTATGAATTGTGAACCTCGGTCGGTGAATTGTAGTTTGGAGTCCGACCGAGGGATTGTGGTTGTGAATTTGGTGTTATTCCAAAGTGTATTTTCTTTGTAGTACCGACTCTACTTTTTTAGTAGAGAGATGTCCGTTTTATAGGGGAGGTTTTGCCAGATTTTTGGTAGAATTCTCATAAAACGTGATGTTTGGTCAATCCCTATTCTAATTTTGTGTCTAAAATTCTAGATCGAGTCTTTAAAAATTTTTGTTAAATTTATTCTGATTTCATGTTGTCATTTGTTTGTCTAACTGCGCCGAGACCGAGGCCTAACGGATCAGGCTCGTTGAGTTTGTCTCGTGGAGCGCTAATATGTGAGTTATTATACTATATATATATGCATTGCATATAGGATGCATGACTTAGGATTTTTCATTTTCATTATATGTTTAAACAGTAATTTAATTATAATATGATTTGGTATATTTTCGGTTTATTTTTTAGTATATCTTGATATATAGATGTTTGTATATTTTCTATATACATTTAATATATCACTGGTATATTTAGAGTTTATTTTTGATATATGTATGTTAGATATTTTAGGTTTATGTTTGTTATAATTTAATATTTATATATGATTTAAATGTGCATCGAACCATAATTATTTTATTAAATGATTAGTATAATTTAGGTTTATTCTTAAATAATTGCATGCTATATTATAAACCTACACTTAAATTATTTTTAAGTTTATTTTTGGTATATTTTGATTTATTTTCAAATAAATACATGTTTATTATTAAATTAAACCTAACACATTAGTGGTATATTTAGGGTTCATTTTTTATATATGGATGCTAGATAATTAGGTTTATTTTTAATATATTTGTGAATATATGTTAAACCTAAACACATATTTAAATAAATATTTATATATAAATGTTTTATTAAATGATTTGTGTACTTAGGGTATATCTTTTGTATATTTAAGTATATTTTTAAGAAAAAGCCTGTTATATTATTGTTACTCATTTAAATTGTTTTTTTTTACTATATTAATGATTTGTCTTTAGTTTATTTCATATTTTATTTGACATATATATATATATATATATATATATACCCGAAATATACTGGGTGTATTTTAGGTATATTTTGGTATATATATATGGTTGATTTTATTATTATGAATATCGTTCCACATTAATTATTTTCATAATAAATGATTTTTATAAATGAAGGATATCAATAAAACGTGCTTCTTAGTGGGCAACACTAAGACCGTGTACGTACCGATACGATAGATAAGGGTTGAGTGAGAAATAATTGTGGTAATTATAATTGATTTGATGGATTTGACTAAGATTAATGGTATGTTAGATAGTGTGATTGTAGGGCCAATCACACTGACAATTAGATTGTTGGAGCTCGGTTGACTTAATGTCTCAGGGCTAGTTTGCTGTCCATAAGTAGATTGAATGATCTATTGGGTTGATTGAGATGTGAGGTGATAGATAGTGTGATTGTTGGAGCTCGGTTGACCAAGTGTCTCGAGGCCAATCACACTGACAGTCAGACTGTTGGAGCTCGGTCGACTTAGTGTCTCGGGGCCAGTCTGCTGTCCAGTTTGGAATAAGTGTTTTATTTGGAATCAAGTGAGCCTGTATGGCTAGAGTGATGATAGGGTTGATTAGGGATTTCTATTATTAGGGTTCTATGGATCCTTCATGAATTAAAACAAATGTTTTCTACATTTAGTATATTTATAAAGGCAGAGTTTGACATTCGTGTGAAATGTGTGCATATACATATATATATGAGAATGCCTGATTGTTATGGTTTAGTTTGCATGTATATATAGTATAATAATTAACTCAGTGAGGTTTGACCCCCCTCAATTATTTTTTTTCAGGAGATCCTATATCGTCAGACCTTAGTAGTAGAGTTCCTCGCCGGTGTTCTTCAATCCCGGCTATTTTATGAAAATGTATATTTTGAACTTTGAATTGTATTCTAGAAACTGTAATAGTAGTGTTATTGTATCAGAAGTGTATTATTTTATTTGATGTTAAATACTCTAAGAATTTGTATTTGAACATTGTACGAATATGTATTCATTTATAAAAGGATTTGGAGTATTTATTTTATATATTGATTCATAAAAATTTTAATTCTGTCATACTTTTATTTGTTTATTGCATGATTTTTATTTTCTAAGGCTTGCTACGGATTCCAGATTCGAAAGAATTCTCGTTCCCTAGCGCCAGTCATGACTCTTAGTTTGGGGTCGTGACAAAATATACCAAACTAAACCAGGTATATTTCGAGTATATATACGTCAAATAAATTCAATTTATTTACAAATAAACTATAAATATACTTAAACACATTTTAAGTATAAAATTATAATAAAACATGCAAATAATTTAAAATATACCAAAAATAAACCAAAGCAATAATTAAATCATTTATGCATACCTTACTAAAATAAATCATACATTTCTAAAACATGCACCCTAAAACACATATATATAAAATAACAATTCACTGTTATTGTGCTCCACGAGACGGGTCTGACGGGCCTGGTCCACTAGGCCTCAGTCTCGGTGCAACTAAACAAACAAATGACAATAGGAAATCAGAATAAATCTAACAGAAATTCTAAAGACTCGATCTAGAATCTTAGAAACAAAATTAGAATAGGAATTCGACTGGACATCATGTTTTATGAGAATTCTACCAAAAATTCAGCAGAACCTCCCCTGTAAAACAGACATCTCTCTACTCAAAGAGTAGAGCCGGTCCTGCAAAAAAATACACTTCGAATATACGCAGAACACAATCCCTCGGTCGGACTCCAAACTACAATTTACCGACCGAGGTCCACAATTCACGAAATAATATAGAACACATGAAAAATACCAAAAATGCCCTTCAATACTCAAAATATAGCAAATTTAGATATTTAAACATTATAAATAAATATTTTACCGATAAATGCATAAAAATCCTAATTTTTAAATAAAATATTATTAAAAATCAGTAATTCTCAATAAATTCATAAATATTGACCAAAATACATTTTATAAATCCAAATTGCATAATTAACCCTAAAATTTACTAAAAATCAATAAAAACTCATTTATTTAGAAAAATCGTATATTATATATAATTTGAAAATAATTTACGAAAAATAGTTTTAATTAGTTTAAAATACTAAATAATTTGTAGAAATCATTTTTTATACCTCAAATAACTATTAAAACCAATTTAATTATATTTTTAGCCAAATTAGTGCCAAATTACCAAAATACCCCTAGTTACGTAAATTCCCTAAAATTAATAAAAAAATTCACCAAAAATAGTATAATTACTCAAAATTAAATTTCTCAACATATAATTCAATAATATCAATAAATATACTCAATTAACCAATTAATTTCAATAAAACACATAATTAACCTAACTTTCCCCAAAATTACATAAACTAAATAAATTCAAAATAATTATATAAAATTCACAAAAATTACAAATAAATTTCTAAAATGCATTTCAACACCTATAAACACCATAAAACACAATTTCATAATTTATTTAATTAATTTTTCAAAATTAGAAAATATTAATAAAATAGTCAAAAATTCACAAAAATCAAAATAATTTCCAAAAATTCCACAAAAATTCATAAAGCTAGATTAAGCTACTAGGATAATGTTTGTGAAGGAAGATTGCATGAATCATTGAAATCGAAGCTCAAAAAATATTAAAAACCCTAAATGGCCGAAAATGAAAAATTGAAACCTAAGGAAATCTAGACAATTTCAAATGAAACAAAGCTTGGAAATGCACTCACCGGAGCTCAAGGAAGAGGTAGAGACCATTGGGGCTTGAAATGGTGGCCGAAAAGTCATCGATCAGAGCTAAGATCGATTTTTGGCTTCTTGGGTTGTTATAGTGTTCACCGGCGCCAGAGAGGGTGGCTGAGCTGCTGGAGGAAGAGGGTGGATGTCCGACAGGTACACTGAATGAAGGGGAACGGGATCGTGCAGTGAGGGGAAGGGGTGAGGCGTCGGGGAGGAGAGGTAGGGGGTGATGGCATGGATTGTAATTTTGATAACTATATATATATATATATATATATATATATATATATATATAACAACTTTAATATTTAATTATTAAAATACTCTAGTATTATATTTAGAAAAATTACACACCACAAATCAATAATTATATACATATACATATATATCACATAATAATAATAATAATAACTATAAAGTATATACATAATTAAATAATAATTAACCCTAAAATTATGTTATATATATATATATATATATATATATATATATATATATATATATATATATATATATATATATATATATATATATATATATATATATATATATATATTTATATATATATTAACATGCAAAATATAATCATGCATGACAACATGCGATTTAATAAAACTAGCTAGCGTAAATAAATAAATAATTATTTATATTTTATTTTTCCAAAAATGTAAATTTTGGGAAAATTTTACATAAATATCTTAAAATAATATAAAATAATTGAAAATGACTTTAATAAATAATAAACTCATTAAATAATCATAAATATCTATAAAAATTATTAACACTGCATATCCTGATGCAGTTTAAAATTATTTAAAATATGGGATATTACAGTCTTCCCCCCTTACAAGAATTCGTCCTCGAATTCCAGAAAAAGAAAATTACAAGATCAAGAAGGGAAGAGATACGGGTAAGAAGCTCACATCTCAGCTTTAGTCTCCCACGTATGCTCCTCAACTCTGTTGCTGTGCCACAGAACCTTAACCATCGGAATCTGTTTCGACCGCAATTGTCGAACTTGGTAGTCAACGATCACCACAGGTTCTTCCACAAACGTCAGATCTTCATTTACTTCTACACTGTTGGGCTGCAACACATGTGAAGGGTCTAAGACATACTTCTTCAGCATCGAGATATGAAACACCGGATGTACTTAAGACATACTCGAAGGCAAAGCCAACTGATATACAATAGTGTCAACTCTCTCCAGAATCTTGAACGGTCTGATATATCTCGGTGCTAACTTACCCTTTCTGCCAAATCTCATAACACCCTTCATTGGAGACACCTTTAGAAAAATAGAGTCTCCAACCTAGAATTCTCCATCTCTGCGCCTAGGATCTGCATAGCTCTTTTGCCTACTAACTGCGATCTCTAATCTGTGCTTGATCACGGCGACTTTCTTTGCAGCATCCCGAACCATCTCAGGTCCAGTCAAAGCTCTCTCAACAATCTCATCCCAACTTAGAGGGGATCTATACTTTCTTCCATATAATGCCTCATATGGTGTCATACCAATACTGCTATGGTAGCTATTATTATATGCAAACTCTACGAGTGGCAAATGATCATCCTAGCTACCTCCCAAATCCAGAACACACATCCTCAACATGTCTTCCAATGTCTAGATCGTCCTCTCAGACTGACCATCTATCTGAGGATGAAAAGCAGTACTGAAGTCCAACCTAGTGCCCATCACTTCCTATAACTTCTGCTAAAAACGTGAGGTAAACACTGAACCTCTGTCTGACACAATGGACATAGGTACTCCATAAAGGCACATAATATACTTCACATACAGCTTCACCAATCTAGCTACAGAATAGGTGGCTTTCACAGGCAAGAAAGTGCAGACTTGGTCAACCTGTCTACAATCACCTAGATGGAATCGTATCCATCCTTAGAACGAGGTAAACCTACCACAAAATCCATAGCTATCCTTTCCCACTTCCACTTGGGAATAGGAAGAGGCTAAAGCTTCCCAAAAGGCTTCTGATGTTAAGCTTTCACTTGCTGACACGTTAAGCACTTAGCAACATAATCAGCGATATCCTTCTTCAGTCCGTCCCACCAATATAAATCTCTGATACTGTGGTACATCTTAGTGACACCCGAATGTACGCTATAGGTTATAGAATGTGCTTCCTCTAAGATCTCTTCTCTCAAATTATCCACATTAGGAACACACAATCTACCACTAATCCACAATACACCATCATCATCGAGTGTGAAATCAGTGAACTCCCCTGCTCGAACATTTTCTACAAGCTCTTCTAAAATAGGATCTCGGCTCTGAGCTGCCTTAATCCTATCTCTCAGTACATATCGTACCTTAAATTGAGCTAGTAGTCCACCTAACCTACTAATCTTCATCATCAGACCTTGATCCACCAACAGATGCAACTCTTGGATCAATGGTCTCCTCTCAATGCTGATATGAGCAAGACTGCCTAAGGACTTCCTACTCAAGGCATCTGCTACCACATTAGCCTTGCCCGGATGATATAAAATCTCACAGTCATAATCCTTCAACAATTCCAACCATCTTCTCTGCCTCAAATTCAGATCTCTCTACTGGAAAATGTACTTAAGGCTCTTGTGATCAATAAAAATCTCATAAGTCACCCCATACAGATAATGTCTCCAGATCTTGAGAGCAAAGATCACTGCAACCATCTCAAGGTCATGTGTAGGATAGTTCTGCTCATGCTTCTTCAACTGCCTTGAAGCATAGGCTATCATCCTACCATTCTACATCAACACACAACCAAGGCCAACTCTAGAGGCATCACAATACACTATGAACTTGTCTACACTATTAGGCAAAGCTAGCACTGGAGTTATGGTCAACTACTCCTTCAATAATTAAAAACTATTCTCACAAGCTTCTAACCACTCAAATCTTACATTCTTCTAAGTCAAGCGAGTCATAGGGGCTGTAATTCTGGAAAAATATTGTACAAACCTCTTATAGTACCCAGCTAAAACCAAAAAACTTTGAATCTCTATAACAGAAGTCGATCTAGGCCACTTAGACACTGCCTCTATCTTATGTGGATCAGCTTGGATTCCTTCTTTAGACACTACATGTCCAAGAAAAGAAACACTCTCCATCCAAAAATCACACTTTGAGAATTTAGCATAAAGCTGATGTTCTCTCAGTGTCTGCAGTACAGTCCTCAAGTGATATACATGCTCCTCCATACTTCTCGAATATAGCAGTATATCATCGATGAAGACTACCATAAACTGATCCACATACACTCTGAATACCCTGTTCATCAAGTCCATAAAAGTTTTTGGTGCATTAGTCAAGCCAAAAGACATCACCAGAAACTCATAATTGCCATATCAAGTGCGGAATGTCGTTTTAAGAACATCGACTTCACTAATCCGCAGCTAATGATAACCTGACCTTAGATCAATCTTAGAAAAGAATTGTGCACCCTGTAGCTGATCAAACAAGTCATCTATCCTCGGGAGAGGATACTTGTTCTTCACTGTCACCTTATTCAGCTCTCTATAGTCAATGTATAGTCTTAGGATACCATCCTTCTTCTTCATAAACAGGACTGGTGCACCTTTATCCAACAACTCTTGTAACTGCTCCTTCAACTCTTTCAACTCTATAGGAGCTATTCTGTAGGGTGGCATAGATATAGGAGTAGTACATGGAGCCACATTTATACAGAACTCAATCTCTCTGTGAGGTGGTAAACTTGGCAACTCCTCAGGAAAAACACCAGGAAACTCACAGGCAACAGGAACATCTGTGAGTGACAACTTCTCCAATGAAGTATCCTTGACTAATGCCAAATATCCCTGACAACCTTTCCTCAGCAACTTCCTAGTCGTAATAGTAAAAATGAGATTCTAAGGTGCTGAACTCCTATCACCCACAAACTTAAATTCTTCTTCACCAGGAATTCTGAAAGTCACCTCTTTACTCCGACAATCCACCACGACATAGTGTTGAGATAACCAATCCATACCTAGAATAACATCAAACTCCATCACATCCAACAGAATCAAATCAGTGGATAAATCTCAATCTCCCATGAGGATTGGACAACCAGAAAGAATAATATCAGTGTCTAAGGAATCATTTAGAGGAGTGGCGACAGATAAAGGAAAAGCCATCCTCGAAGCTTGCCAATAAAACTTGGAAGTAAAAATAGGAGAAACGAACAAATATGTGGCACCCGGATCAAACAGAACCCATGCATCCAGGTAATAGACAAAAATAATACCTGCCACAACTGTATTGGATGCCTGAGCATCCTGCTGAGTATGATGAAAGACTCTGGCCTGACCTCGACCTCCCTGCTGACTAGTAAAAGCCTAGCCAACACCTCTGGCACCTCTACCATGACCCTGCTAAGGAACAAGTTGAGTGGAACTTTGATGCTGGGCTGGAGGCAATTAAAATGGAATGGGTGTAGCACTAGCAATCAACTGCTGTGGAAATCACGAAATTTGTGGCTATTGATTCCAGGAATAAGGACACGATCTGGCATAATGTCCTGTCTGCCCACCTGTGAAGCATGTTAGCAGTGTCATGTAATACGGTCCCTGATGGACTCTGTTGCATGTCTGGCAAACACTGGTAGCTGACTCAGAACTACGTCCACTGTTGCTGCTCAAAGCACCTGACCCAAGTCTGAATGGTCTACGCTGACCTCCACAGCCATGCCTACTGCTCCGATGTACTCACTACTCCTGTCTCTGACTTTGCTAAACCGGACCTCTCTGCTGACTACTCGAACTAATCTAAAAACTCGAGTATGGAGTAGTTAGAAATCCACTTGACTGAACACCTAGATGGTAATAATCAGGCATCACCCCTACCTGACTAGCCTCAACTCAATCTCCTTGGCCAACTCAATAACAAACTCTAGAGTAAGGCTCGTTGTAGGCATACTAGCAAATGCAGAACCCAAACCAGTGACATAGGTAGTGACTGCGAAATACTGGTCTCGCATCAAATCCTCTGCATATCTACCCAGCCAGAGGAACTCTCGGGTATACTCCTTAACAAATCTATCACCACGTGAAATGCTGGTCAATCGGAGTCGATAACTCATGCGGAGTGGTTCTAGGAAAAATCTCCTCATAAAACGCTCTCTGAACTAAGCCCAGGTCATCATCAACATGTACGACTGGAACATCTGAATGAACCAGTCCAGGGCTGGTCCCTTAATAAACAGCTCGACTATCATGATCCGGTAGTACTCGCTGTGAGCAGTCCGAGTCCTCGTCTCGATCGTGTGCAAAAAGTCTAGAGGGTTAGAAGTCCCATCGAAAGCAATCCTGCCAACTCTGGCATAGAACAGAGCTGCCTTAGGGTCAGACATACCCTGCTAATAGGCAGGCTGAACAGGCGGAACAACTGGAGGTATAGGAACATCCTCGTACTCTGGCTCTATAGGCTCCTCATCCTGTATCTCTTTTCGCCTATTGGCGAGCTACTGCTCCTCAAGGTCTACATCTACCATGACCTCTACGTCTAATTAGCGGCTCAAGAGGTAAAACCTCATCTTGAAATGACTCATCATCCTCGGCCTCAACGACCGGTGGAGCGACACGCACTCGCCTCCTCATTCTAAAAAGAAAAATAGAACGATTCAGACAAACAGACAATAGAGGAATAATGCAGAAAACTAAAGCAAGGAATACTCATCAAGACATACTCGAACCTAATTCACTGCAGTAGTTTCAAAAGAAAACACAACTTTGAAAACTAGGGTCATAACTCACACAACTAAAGCCTTGACACAGAACTCTACTCTGATACCAACTTTATCATGACCCAAAATAGGGGCCATGACCGGCGCTAGGGAACGAGAATTCTTTCAAATTAGGAACCCGTAGCAAGCCTTAAAATAAAATAAAAGCATACAATAATAATAAAAATAAATATAATAACTTGCAGTGGAAATAAATCTCGTAAATAATAATATAAGTATAATCCACCAGCTTGTTTAAATAAACCAACTCATCCTCATATATAAATAATCTTTTAATACAAATCCCAGTTTAAATCTTTATAATACATATCTCATACAACATAGTACATAAATATCCCAACTGACTACAACTACTGCAGTGTTTAGATTATAAAATAACATCAAGTAAGCAGTTTACATAGTAAAGCCGGGGCAGAAGAAATCCGGTGTATGGGTCTGCTACTGAGGTCTGAAGATGTAGACTCTCTTGAAAAATAGTCAATGGAGGGGAGTTAGACCTCACTAAGTGAATTATTATAATATATATACATGCATAACTAAATGACAATGCACACATTCAATAGTATATATATAATAAATATATATACAGGTGAAATCACACAGACGCAGTAAAATCATTTTATATAAATATTAAGAAATACATCCGTATATGAAGGATCAAATAGAACCCTAGAAAATCATAACCTCAAATAGTGTTAGAAAACACTCTAGCCATACAGGTTCACTTATTCCAAATAAAATTCACTTGATCCATTTGGACAGTAGACTAGCCCCGAGACACTAAGTCAACCGAGCTCTCGCAGTCTGACTGTCAGTGTGATTGGCCCTGAGACACTTAGTCAACCAAGTTCCAGCAATCACACTCTCAAATCGCATCTCACATCAAATAATTCAATCTGATCATAATCCATAAATAGGTTAGTAATAAAGCCTAAATGCTATCGGAGTACCGGTATGTACTCGGTCCTAGTGCTGCCCACTAGGTAGCACGTTCTATTGATATCCTTCATTTTTATATAAAACATACATTCATAAAACAAATGATGCATGATATTAAATAAAATAGCAACATAAACCATATATATACTAGAAATATACCAAAAGTAAACTAGGTATATTTCGAGTATATATACGTCAAATAAATTTAATTTATTTACAAAATAAACTATAAATATACTTAAAAACATTTTAAGTATAAACTTATAATAAAACATGCATATAATTTAAAATATACTAAAAATAAACCTAAGCAATAATTAAATCATTTATGTATACCTTACTAAAATAAATCATACATTTCTAAAACATGCACCCTAAAACACATATATATAAAATAATAACTCACTGTTATTACGCTCCACAAGACGGGTCTGACGGGCCTGGTCCACTAGGCCTCAGTCTCGGTGCAACTAAACAAACAAATGACAACATAAAATCAGAATAAATCTAACGAAAATTCTAAAGACGCAATCTATAATCTTAGAAACAAAATTAGAATAGGAATTCGATCGGATATCATGTTTTACGAGAATTCTATTGAAAATTCAATAGAACCTCCCTTATAAAACGGACATCTCTCTACTCAAAGAGTAGAGCCGGTCCTGCAAAGAAATACACTTCGAATATACGTAGAACACAATCCCTCGGTCGGACTCCAAACTACAATTCACCGACTAAGGTCCACAATTCAAGAAATAATACATAACACATGAAAAATACCAAAAATGCCCTTCAATACTCAAAATATAGCAAATTTAGATATTTAAACTGTCACGACCCAATACAGGGGCCATGACCGACGCTAGGGAACGAGAATTCTTTCGAACCCGGAACCCGTAGCAAGCCTAAAAATAAAATAAAACATGCAATAGTAATAACAATATATAATGCAGCGAAAATAAAAATCATAAATATCATAATAATATTTCCACCAACTAGATTTAATTAAATACTCATCTCAAATACATATAAACTCTTTTAATACAAATCCAGTTCAAATATAATACAACATCTCTTTAATAGTTTAATGACTACTGCAGTGTTTAGATAAAATAAAACTCGAGTCTCAAATAAGCAGTTTACATAAAGAAGCCGGGGCGAAAGAAATCCGACGAATAGGCCTACTACTGAGGTCTGAGGAAGATGACTCTCCTGAAAAATACTCAATGGAGGGGAGTCAGACCTCACTGAGTGAATTACTATAATATATCTACATGCACACTAAATGATAATGCATACAATCAACAGTGTATATTTAATATGTATATATACAGACAAATACATACAGATGCTATAAAATCATTTTATATGTATTTTACTGAAAATCATCGTTTATGAAGGATCAAATAGAACCCTAGAATATCGTAACCTCGAAAATAGTGTTAGAAAACACTCTAGCCATACAGGCTCACTTATTCCAATTATGTTCACTTAATCCATTTGGATAGTAGACTGGCCCCGAGACACTAAGTCAACCGAGCTCCAGCAGTCTGACTGTCAGTGTGATTGGCCCCGAGACACTAGGTCAACCGAGCTCCAGCAATCACACTCCCACACCATATCACACATCAAATAATCATATCCAATCAATATCCTCGAACAAGTTAGTAATATAGCCTAAATGCTATAAGTGTACCGGTACGTACTCGGTCCTAGTGCTGCCCACTAGTAGCACGTTCTATTGATATCCTTCATTAATAAATATAAAACATTCATTCACAAATAAATGATGCATGAATTTAAATAACATAACAATATAAAGCATATATATACTGAAAATATAACAAAAGTAAACCAGGTATATTTCGAGTATATATACATCAAATAAATCCAATCAACTTATAGATTAAGCTAGGAATACATTTAAAAACATTTTAAATATAATTTATTAATAAAACATGCATATAATTTAATATAAACCAAAAATAAACTAAAAATATACTTAAATACAAATCACATTATTTATGCATATTTAATCAAAATAAAACATATATTTCTAAAATCATGCATCCTAAACACATATATATAAAATAGTAACTCACACTTATTGCGCTCCTTGAGATGGGTCCGACGGGCCTGGTCCACTAGGCCTCGGTCTCGACGCAACTAAATAAATAATAACGACAAAAATCAGAATAAACCTAACAGAAAATCCTAGATACTCGATCTAGAATATTAAACATAGAATCAAAATTAGGATTCGACCGGACATCACGTTTTACAAGAAGTCTACCAAAAATTCGACAGAACCTCCCAGTAAAACGGACATCTCTCTACTCAAAGACTAGAGGCGGCCCTACAAAGAAATACACTTCGAAAAATAGGCACAATAATCCATTCATAACCCCTTGGTCGGACTCCAAACTATAGTCTACCGACCGGGGTCCACAATCACAGAATAATTTCAGAATTACCAAAAATAGCCTTATAACATAGAAATACATTTTATACGTAGAAATTACATAATTAACCTTTAAACACATTAAAAACCGATAAAAACTCATTTTATTAGTAAAATCGTATATTATATATATAATTGAAAATAATTCACGAAAAATAGTTTTAATTAATTAAAAATATTAAATAACTTGTAGAAATCATTTTTATACATTAAATAACTATTAAAACCAATTAAATAACATTTTTTTGCCAATTTTGTGTAAAATTACCAAAATGCCCCTATATATATAAATATACTAAAATTACTTCAAAAATTCACCAAAAATAGTATAATTATCCAAAATTAATTTTAGCAACATATTTATCAATAATATAAATAATTAAACTCAATTAACCAATTAATTTCAATTAAAAACATAATTAACCTAATTTTCCAAAATTACATAAACCTAAATAAATTCAAAATAAATACATCAAAATTCATAAAAATTCCAAATAAATTCCTATAATTCATTTCAACACCTATATTTATCATAAAACACAATTTCATAATTTATTTAATTAATTTCCGAAAATTAGAAAATAATATTAAAATATTCAAAAATACCCAAAAATCAAAATAATCTCCAAAAATTCAAAAAAAATTCATACATGTAGATTAAGCTACTAGGATCAACATTTGTGAAGGAATTTTTCATGAATCAACCATATGAAGCTCAAAAAAATCGAAAACCCTAAGATGGCCGATTTGAATAATTGAGAAAAACCTTACCAAATCGAGTTTTAAGCTTAAAAAAATCTTGGAATCGTCTTCTATGGAGGCTAGGGAGTCCAACAACACTGGAATCACTAGATTTAGTGGTCGGGAAGTCAGTGAACGGTGAGGAGGGAAGTTTCGCCATTCCGGCAAAAAGCAAGCCAAACGGTGCTAGAGAAGAAGGCTAAGGGCGGCAGAGCTGCTGGCTGGGAAGGGCGGAGCTGCTGGCGGCACACTGACTGCCTGAGAACAGAGTTAGCAGTGGTGAGGGAGAGAAGGAGACGATCGGGAAGAGGAAGGAAGAGGGAGGGGCTGAAATCGTAAGTTTCCAAAATTTTGATTTTTTAACATATTATATGTATATATATATATACTTTACACTATATATTAAAATAATATAAAATCACACACATTAAATATATACCACACACATATAATTTAATATTTTAATAATTTAATACTAAATAAAAATAATTAAATAACAATAAAACTAATAAATAAATAATAAATAATAGGGTAATTAATCAAACCCTAATTAAATAAATAAGTACACATATATACGATGTTTAGTATTTTAAAAATATGTATGAGTTCATGCAAGTCCGTAAATCTATTTAAAATAATTAATAGTAAATTATTTACGTGAAAATTTCCCCGAAAATGCAAGTCCCGGGAAAATTTTACGTAAAGCACTTAAAATAATAATAAACAATTAAAATTAGCTTTAATTAAATAGAAAAATCATAAAAATTTCATAAATATATACAAAAATTATTAACACTGCATATCCTGATGCAGTATAAAAATATTTAAAAATACGGGATATTACAGTCTTCCCCCCTTATAAGAATTCGTCCCCGAATTCCATAAAGAAAATGATCACAAGATCAAGAAGGAAAGAGATATGGGTAAGAAGCTCGTATCTCAGCTCCAGTCTCCCACGTCTGCTCCTCAACTCTATCGCTACGCCACAAAACCTTGACCATCGAAATTTGTTTCAAACGCAACTGTCGAACTTAATAATCAACAATCGCCACAGGTTCTTCCACAAACGTCAGATCTTCACTCACTTCTACACTGTCAGGCTGCAACATGTGTGAAGGGTCTGAGATATACTTCCTCAACATCGAGATATGAAATACTGGATGCACTTGTGACATACTCGGAGGCAAATCCAACCGATATGCTACAGTGCCAACTCTCTCTAGAATCTTAAACGGTCTGATATATCTAGGTGCTAACTTACCCTTCTTACCAAATCTCATCACACCCTTCATCGGAGATACCTTCAGAAAAATAAAATCTTCAACCTGAAACTCTACATCTCTGTGCCTAGGATCCGCATAGCTCCTCTGCCTACTAACTACGGTCTCTAATCTGCGCTTAATCACGGTGACTTTCTCTGCAGCATCCTGAACCATCTCAGGTCCAGTCAAAGCTCTTTCACTGATCTCATCCCAACTCAAAGGGGATCTACACTTCCTTCCATACAACGCCTCATATGGTGCCATACCAATACTGCTATGGTAGCTGTTATTATATGCAAACTCTACGAGTGGCAAATGATCATCCCAGCTACCTCCCAAATCCAGGACACACATCCTCAACATATCTTCCAGTGTCTGGATCGTCCACTCAGACTGACCATCTATTTGAGGATGAAAAGCAATACTGAAGTCCAACCTAGTGCCCATCGCTTCTTGCAATGTCTGCCAAAAATGAGAGGTAAACACTGAACCTCTGTCTGACACAATGGACACAGGTACTCCATGAAGGCACACAATATGCTTCACATATAACTTCACCAATCTAGCTATAGAATAAATGGCTTTCACAGGTAAGAAATGTGCAGACTTCGTCAATCTATCTACAATCACCCAGATGGAATCGTATCCATCCTTAGAATGAGGTAATATCTAACCACAAAATCCATAGCTATCCTTTCCCACTTCCACTCGGGAATAGGAAGAGGCTGAAGTTTCCCAAAAGGCTTCTGATGCTCAGCTTTCACTTGCTGACACATCAAACACTTAGCAACATAATCGGTGACATCTTTTTTCAATCCATCCCACCAGTACAAATCTCTAATACTGTGGTACATCTTAGTGACACCTGGATGTATGCTATAGGCTATAGAATGTGCTTCCTCTAGGATCTCTTCTCTTAAATCATCCACATCAGGAACACACAATCTACCACTGATCCACAACACACCATCATCATCGAGTGTGAAATCAGTGAACTTCCCTGCTTTGACATTCTCTGCAAGCTCTTCTAGAATAGGATCTCGGCCCTGAGCTGCTTTAACCTATCCCTCAGTACAGATCGTACCTTAAATTGAGCTAGCAGTCCACCTGACCTACTGATCTTCATCATCAAACCTTGATCCACCATCAGATGCAATTCTTGGATCAACGGTCTCCTCTCAACACTGATGTGAGCAAGACTGCCTGAGGACTTTCTACTCAAGGCATTTGCTACCACATTAGCTTTACCCGGATGATATAGAATCTCACAATCATAGTCCTTTAACAATTCTAACCCATCTCCTTTGCCTCAGATTCAAATCTCTCTGCTGAAAAATGTACTTAAGGCTTTGTGATCAGTAAATATCTCACAAGTCACCCCGTACAGATAATGTCTCCAAATCTTTAAAGCAAAGATCACTGCAGCCATTTCTAGGTCATGTGTAGGATAGTTATGCTCATGCTTCTTCAATTTCCTTGAAGCATAGGCTATTACCCATCCATTCTGCATCAACACACAACCAAGGCCAATTCTAGAGGCATCACAATAAACTGTGAACTTGTCCACACTATTAGGCAAAGCTAACACTGGGGCTGTAGTTAATTTCTCCTTTAACAACTAAAACTGTTCTCACAAGCTTTTGACCACTCGAATCTAACATTCTTCTGAGTCAAGCGAGTCATAGGGGCTGTTATTCTAGAAAAATCCTGATCAAACCACCTATAATACCCGGCTAAACCCAGAAAACTCCGAATCTCAGTAACAGAATTCGGTCTAGGCCACTCAAACACTGCCTCAATCTCTATGGATCAACCTGGATACCTTCTTTAGACACCACGTGTCCAAGAAAAGAAACACTCTCCATCCAGAAATCATACTTGAGAATTTAGCATAAAGCTTATGATCTCTCAGTGTCTGTAGTACAATCCTCAAGTGATATACATGCTCCTCCATACTCCTTGAATAACCAGTATATCATCAACGAAGACTACCATAAATTGATCCACATATGGTCTGAATACCCTGTTCATCAGGTCCATAAAAGCTGTTGGTACATTAGTCAAACCAAAAGACATCACCAGAAACTCATAATGGCCATATCTAGTGCGGAATGCCGTCTTAGGAACATCGGCTTCTTTAATCCGCAGCTGATGATAACCTGACCTTAGATCAATCGTGGAAAAGAACTGTGCACCCTGTAGCTGATCAAACAAGTCATCTATCCTCGGGAGAGGATACTTGTCTTCACTGTCACCTTATCAGCTCTCTGTAGTCAAGCATAGTCTCAGGGTACCATCCTTCTTCTTCACAAACAGGACTGGTGCACCCCAAGGAGAAACACTGGGTCTAATGAAACCTTTATCCAATAACTCTTGCAACTGCTCCTTCAACTCTTTCAACTCTGCAGGAGCCATTCTGTAGGGTGGCATAGATATAAGAGTAGTGCCTGGGACCACATCTATACAGAACTCAATCTCTCTGTGAGGTGGTAAACCTGGTAACTCCTTGGGAAAAACATCAGGAAACTCACAAGCAACAGGAACATCTATGAGTGACAACTTCTCCATTGAAGTATCCCTGACTAATGCCAAATATCCCTGACATCCTTTCCTTAATAACTTCCTAGCCGTAATAGCAGAAATAAGATTCTGAGGTGCTGAACTCCTATCACCCACAAACCTTAAAATCTACTTCATCAGGAATTCTGAACGTCACCTCTTTATTCCTGCAATCTACGATGGCATAGTGCTTAGATAACCAATCCATTCCCAGAATAACATCAAACTCCATCACATCCAACAGGATCAAATCAACGGTAATTCTCTATCTCCCACGAGAACTGGACAACCAGAAAGAACAATATCGGTGTAATATCCCGTGTTTTTAAAATATTTTTACACTGTACTAGGATATACAGTGTTAATAATTTTTGAATATATATTATGATATTTTCATGAGTTGATGTGTATTTAAAACCTATTTTAATTATTGTGTATTATTTACAGTGCTTTACGTAAAATTTTCCCGGGACTTGCATTTTCGAGGAAATTTTCACGTAAATAATTTATTATTAATTATTTTAAATATATTTTCGGACTTGTATGAACTCATACGTATTTTTAAAATACTAAATAAAGCCTATGTGTGTAAATAATTATTTAATTAGGGTTTAATATATATTACCCTAATATTTTATTATTTGTTTATTAATTTATTGTTATTTAATTATTTTTATTTGTTATTATATTTTAAAATATTAAATTTATGTGTGTGGTGTATATTTAATGTGTGTAATTTAATATTATTTTATTATATAGTATAAAGTATATATATATATACATATAATATATCAAAAAACACAACTTTTGGAAAATTACCATTTTGCCCCCGACTATCTCCTTCTTCCCCGATCTTCAACCTCACCGCCGTCCGGTCGCTGCCGTGCCGATTTCTCACTGTTGGTGTGCCGTCCGATGTGCCACCACCCTTCCCCAGCCCCTTCCGCCACCTGTGGTAGCCGTTTTCGGCGTCTGGAAGTTGGTTTTGGCCGGAGAAGCCGAAACTTTGGCCACCGTCGATCACGTCAATTCCGACCACCATTTTCGACACCGCCAGTCTCTTTCTTCTCCTTGAGCTCCGGTGAGTGTGATTCTAGCTTTTTTTTGAGCTAAAATGGTCTAGAATTGCTTAGGTTTCGAATTTTCAATTTCGGTCACATTAGGGTTTTTGATTTTTTTTGAGCTTTGAATTGATTGATTCATGAAAACTCCCTTCACAAATGTTGTTCCTAGTAGCTTAATCTACATGTATGAATTTTTTTAGAATTTTTGGAGATTTTTTGGATTTTTGGGTATTTTTGATATTTAATATTATTTTCTAATTTCGGAAATTAATTAAATAAATTATGAAATTGTGTTTTATGGTTAAATTAGTTGTTGAAATGAATTATAGAATTTATTTGGATTTTTATGAATTTCTAAGTATTTATTTTGAATTATTGAAGTTTATGGAATTTTGGGAAAATTAGGTTAAATGTGTTTTTATTTGAAATTAATTGGTTAATTGAGTTTAATTATTGATATTATTGATAAATATGTTGAGAAAATTAATTTTGGATAATTGTATAATTTTTGGTGAATTTTTGAAGTAATTTAAGTATATTTATATATATAGGGGTATTTTGGTAATTTTACACAAAATTGGTTAAAAATGTGATTTAATTGGTTTTAATAGTTATTTAAGGTATAAAAATGATTTCTACAAATTATTTAGTATTTTTAACTAATTAAAACTATTTTTCGTGAATTATTTTCAATTATATATATAATATATGGTTTTACAAATAAAATGAGTTTTTATCGAATTTTATAGTGTTTAAAGGTTAATTATGTAATTTCTACGTATAAAATGTATTTTTATGTCATAAGGATATTTTTGGTATTATCAGAATTGTTCTGTGTTTATGGACTCCGGTCGGTGGATTGTAGTTTGGAGTCCGACCGAGGGGTTGTGGTTGAGTGTTGAGCTTGTTTTTCAAAGTGTATTTCTTTGCAGGGTCGGCTCTACTCTTTTGAGTAGAGAGATGTCCGTTTTACAGGGGAGGTTCTGTCGAATTTTCGATAGAATTCTCGTAAAACGTGATATCCGGTCGAACCCTGATATCGATTCTATGTTTTATACTCTAGATCGAATTCTAGGATTTATGTTAGGGTTATTATAATGTGTGTCATTATTTTTTTGTTTAGTTGCACCGAGACCGAGGGCTAGTGGACCAGGCCCGTCAGACCCGTCTCGTGGAGCGCACTAGGTGAGTTACTATTTTATATATATATGCTTTAGGATGCATGATTTTAGAAATACATGTTTCATTTTGACTAAATATACATAAATAACGTGATTTGTATTTAAGTATATTTTTGGTTTATTTTTTGGTATATATTAAATTATATGCATGTTTTATGAATAAATTATATTTAAAATGTTTTTAAATATATTCGAGCTTAATTTATGATTTAATTGGATTTATTTGACATATATATACTCGAAATATACCTGGTTTTACTTTTGGTATATTTCTAGTATATATATGGTTTATGTTGATATTTTATTGAACTTCATGCATCATTTATTTTTTGTGAATGAATGATTTATATTATTAATGAAGGATATCGATAGAACGTGCTACCTAGTGGGCAGTACTAGGACCGAGTACGTACCGGTATGCCTATAGTAATTAGGCTATATTACTAACTTATTTGTGGATATTGATTGAATGTGATTATTGATATGTGTGAGATATGGTTTGGAGGTGTGATTGCTGGAGCTCGGTTGACCAAGTGTCTCGGGGCCAATCACATTGGCAGTTAGACTGCTGGAGCTCGGTTGACTTAGTGTCTCGGGGCCAGTCTACTGTCTAAATGGATTAAATGGATATCTTTGGATTAAGTGAGCCTGTGTGGCTAGAGTGTTGTCTAACACTATTTTCGAGGTTGCGATATTCTAGGGTTCTATGTGATCCTTCATAAATGATGATTTTCAATAAAACATATAAAATGATTTTTCTGCATCTGTGTGAATTTACCTATATATATATTAGATATATATATACTGTTGATTGTATGCATTGTCACTTAGTGTGTATGTATATATATTATAGTAATTCACTCAGTGAGGTCTGACTCCCCTCCGTTGACTATTTTTCAGGAGAGTCAACTTCTTCAGACCTCAGTAGCAGGTCGATACGCCGGATTTCTTCTGCCCCGGCTTCTTTGTGTAAACTATTTACTTGAGTCTTATTTTTATATAATCCAGACACTGCAGTAGTTGTAAATTAATTTGGTGGGATTTTATGTATTTTATTTATATGAGATATTGTATTATATTTGAAACTGGATTTGTATTAAAGATTTATATATATGAGATGAGATTTGACTTAAATTCAGTTGGTGAAAATAATATTATGATATTTATGATTTTATTTCCGCTGTATTATATATTGTTATTACTATTGCATGTTTTATTTTATTTTTAGGCTTGCTACGGGTTCCGGATTCGAAGAATTCCCATTCCCTAGCGTCGGTCATGGCCCCTGTTTTGGGTCGTGACAAAGTTGGTATCAGAGCAGAGTTCTGTGTCAGGGCTTAGGTATCAGAGCAGAGTTCTGTGTCAGGGCTTAGTTTTGTGAGTTGTGGCCCTAGTTTTCAGACTTGTGTTTTCTGTGGGACTACTGCAGTGTATTAGGTTCGAGTATGTCTTGATGAGTATTCCTTGCTGTAGTTTTCTGCGTTATTCCTTCGTTGTCTATTTTGTCTTAATCTTTCCGTTTGTCTTTTCAGTATGAGGAGGCGAGCACGTGTCGCTCCAC
Source organism: Mallotus nudiflorus (assembly GCA_947683625.1). Lineage (NCBI taxonomy): Eukaryota > Viridiplantae > Streptophyta > Magnoliopsida > Malpighiales > Euphorbiaceae > Mallotus > Mallotus nudiflorus. The sequence continues at coordinate 31,049 of CANTUR010001732.1, read as the reverse complement.
CGATCGTTGAGGCCGAGGATGATGAGTCTTTTCAGGATGAGGTTTTACCTCCTGAGCAGCCAGTTAGACGTAGAGGTCGTGGCAGAGGTAGACCTCGAGGAGCGATAGGTCGCCATAGGCAAAGAGAGTTACAGGACGAGGAGCCTGTTGAGCCTGAGTTTGATGTTCATGTTCCTCCAGTTGTTCAGCCTGCCTATCAGCAGGGTATGTCTGACCTTGAGGCAGCTTTGTTCTATGCCCTAGTTGGCAGGATTGCTTTTGATGGGACTTCCGATCCGTTAGATTTTCTGCACGTGATTGAGACTAGGACTCGGACTGCTCATACCGAGTACCAACGGATCATGATCATCGAGTTGTCTATCGAGGGACCAGCCTTAGATTGGTCATTCAGATGATCTAGCCTTATATGATGACGATGATGTGGGCTCAGTTCAGAGAGCGATTCATGAGGAGATTTTATCCAAAGCCTCTTCATTGAGCTATCGTCTTCGACTGACCAGTATTTCTCGTGGAGATCGATCTGTAGAGGAGTATACCCGAGAGTTTCTTCGTCTGGGTAGATATGCTGAGGATTTGATGCGAGACCAGTATTTCGCAGTCACTACCTACGTTACTGGTTTGGGTTCAGCTTTTACTAGTATGCCTACAGCAGGCCTTACTCTCGAGTCTGTGATTGAGTTGGCTAAGGAGATTGAGCTGAGACTAGTTAGGCAAGGAGCAATGCCTGATTATTACCAGCTAGGAGTTCAGTCGAGTGGATTGCAGGCTACTCCGTATTTGAGTTTTCATATTGGTTCGAGTAGTCAGCAGCGAGGTCCGACTCAGCAGAGTCAGAGACAGCAGCAGCAAGTGCATTAGAGCAGTAGACATGGCCGTGGAGGTCAGCGTAGATCATTTAGATTTGGGTCAGGTGCTTCGAGCAACAGCAGTGGTTATAGTTCTGGATCAGCAGCCAACGTTTGTCAGACTTATGGTAGTATCCATCAGGGATCGTGTTATCTGACACCACTGACATGCTTCAGATGCGGGCAGACAGGACATTTTGCTAGATCATGTCCTTATTCCGGATATCAGCAGCAGCAGATTCCGTGATTCCCACAGCAGTCGATTGCTAGTGCTGCACCCGTGCCATTTCAGTTACCACCAGTTCAGCATTAGAGTTCCACTCAGTTTGTTCCATAGTAGAGTCGTGGTAGAGGTACTAGAGGAGGTGCTAGAGGTGTTGGCCAGGCTTCTACTAGTCGGCAGGGAGGTCGAGGTCAGGCCAGAGTTTTCCATCTTACTCAGCAGGATGCTCAGGCATCTAATGTAGTCGTGGCAGGTATTGTTTCTGTTTGTTACCTAGATGCATGGGTTTTGTTTGATCCGGGTGCCATGTATTCATTTGTTTCTCCTATTTTTGCTTCTAAATCTTGTTGCAAGCTTCGAGGATGGCTTTTCCTTTGTCTATTGCCACTCCTCTGAGTGATTCTTTGGACACCGATATTGTTCTTTCTGGTTGTCCAGTTCTCGTGGGAGATAGAGAATTACCCGCTGATTTGATTTTGTTGGATGTGATGGAGTTTGATGTTATTCTGGGAATGGATTGGTTATCTCAGCACTATGTCATGGTAGATTGCAGGAATAAAGAGGTGACTTTCAGAATTCCTGATGAAGTAGAGTTTAAGTTTGTTGGTGATAGGAGTTCAGCACCTCAGAATCTTATTTCTGCTATTACGGCTAGGAAGTTATTGAGGAAAGGATGTCAGGGATATTTGGCATTGGTCAGGGATACTTCAGTGGAGAAGTTTTCACTCACAGATGTTCCTGTTTCTTGTGAGTTTCCTAATGTTTTTCTCGAGGAGTTGCCAGGTTTACCACTTCACAGAGAGATTGAGTTATGTATAGATGTGGTTCCAGGTACTACTCCTATATCTATGCCACCCTATCGTATGGCTCCTGCAGAGTTAAGAGAGTTGAAGGAGCAGTTGCAAGAGTTGTTGGATAAGGGTTTTATCAGACCTAGTGTTTCTCCTTGGGGTGCACCAATCCTGTTTATGAAGAAGAAGGATGGTACCCTGAGACTGTGCATTGACTACAAAGAGCTGAATAAGGTGACAGTAAAGAACAAGTATCCTCTCCCGAGGATAGATGACTTATTTGACCAGCTACAGGGTGCACAGTTCTTTTCTAAGATTGACTTGAGGTCAGGTTATCATCAGTTGTGGATTAGTGAATCCGATATTCCTAAGACAGCGTTCCGCACTAGATATGGCCATTATGAGTTTCTGGTGATGTCTTTTGGTTTGACTAATGCACCAGCAGCTTTTATGGACCTGATGAATAGGGTATTCAGACCGTATGTGGATCAATTTATAGTAGTCTTCATTGATGATATACTGGTATATTCAAGGAGTATGGAAGAGCATGTATATCACTTGAGGATTGTACTACAAACACTGAGAGATCATCAGCTTTATGCTAAATTCTCGAAGTGTGATTTCTGGACAGAGAGTGTTTCTTTTCTTGGACACGTAGTGTCTAAAGAAGGTATTCAGGTTGATCCATAGAAGATTGAGGCAGTGTTTGAGTGGCCTAGACCTACTTCTGTTATAGAGATTCAGAGTTTTCTGGGTTTAACCGGGTATTATAGGCAGTTTGTGCAGGATTTATCTAGAATTGCAGCCCCTATGACTCGCTTGACTCAGAAGAATGCTAGATTCGAGTGGTCAGAAGCTTGTGAGAATAGTTTTCAATTGTTGAAGGAGAAGTTGACCACAGTGCCAGTATTAGCTTTGCCTAATAGTGTGGATAAGTTCACAATTTATTGTGATGCCTCTAGAATTGGTCTTAGTTGTGTGTTGATGCAGAATGGAAGGGTGATAGCCTATGCTTCGAGGCAGTTGAAGAAGCATGAGCAGAACTATCCTACACATGACCTAGAGATGGCTGCAGTGATCTTTGCTTTGAAGATTTGGAGACATTATCTGTACGGGGTACTTGTGAGATATTTACTGATCACAAGAGCCTTAAGTACATTTTCCAACAGAGGGATTTGAATCTGAGGCAAAGAAGATGGTTGGAATTATTGAAGGATTATGATTACGAGATCTTGTATCATCCGGGTAAAGCTAATGTGGTAGCAGATGCCTTGAGTAGGAAGTCCTCAGGCAGTCTTGTTCACATCGGTGTTGAGAGAAGACCATTGATCCTGGAGTTGCATCTGTTGGTGGATCAAGGTCTGATGATGAAGATTAGTAGATCAGGTGGACTGCTAGCTCAATTTAAAGTACGATCTGTACTGAGGGATAGGATTAAAGCAACTCAGAGCCGAGATCCTATTCTAGAAGAGCTTGCAGAGAATGTCAGAGCAGGGAAGTTCACTGATTTCACACTCGATGATGATGGTGTGTTGTGGATCAGTGGTAGATTGTGTGTTCCTGATGTGGATAATTTGAGAGAGGAGATTTTAGAGGAAGCACATTCTACAGCCTACAGCATTCATCCGGGCATTACTAAGATGGACCACAGTATCAGAGATCTATACTAGTGGGACGGATTGAAGAAAGATGTCGCTAATTATATTGCGAAGTGCTTGACGTGTCAGCAAGTGAAAGCTGAACATCAGAAGCCTTCTGGGAAGCTTCAGCCTCTTCCTATTCCCGAGTGGAAGTGGGAAAGGATAGCTATGGATTTTGTGGTCGGTTTACCTCGTTCGAAAGGATGGATACGATTCCATCTGGGTGATTGTAGACAAATTGATGAAGTCTGCACATTTCTTGCCTGTAAAAGCTACATATTCAGTTGCCAGATTGGCGAAGTTATACGTGAAGCATATCGTATGCCTTCATGGAGTACCTATGTCCATTGTGTCAGATAGAGGTTCAGTGTTTACTTCTCGTTTTTGGCAGAAGTTGCAGGAAGCGATGGGCACTAGGTTAGATTTCAGTACTGCTTTTCATCCTCAGACAGATGGTCAGTCTGAGAGGACAATCCAGACACTGGAAGATATGTTAAGGATGTGTGTCTTGGATTTAGGAGGTAGCTGGGATGATCATTTGCCACTCGTTGATGCATATAATAACAACTACCATAGCAGTATTGGCATGGCACCATATGAGGCATTATATGGAAGGAAGTGTAGATCCCCCTTAAGTTGGGATGAGATTGGTGAGAGAGCTTTGACTGGACCTGAGATGGTTCAGGATGCTGCAGAGAAAGTCGCAGTGATTAAGCGCAGATTAGAGACCGCAGTTAGTAGACATAAGAGTTATGCGGATCCTAGGCGCAGAGATGTGGAGTTTCAGATTGGAGATTTCATTTTTCTGAAGGTATCTCCGATGAAGGGTGTGATGAGAGATTTGGCAGGAAGGGTAAGTTAGCACCGAGATATATTGGACCGTTTTGAGATTCTGGAGAGAGTTGGCACTGTAGCATATCGGTTGGATTTGCCTCCGAGTATGTCACAGGTGCATCCAGTATTTCATATCTCGATGTTGAGGAAGTATATCTCAGACCCTTCACACGTGTTGCAACCTTACAGTGTGGAAGTGAGTGAAGATTTGACGTTTGTTGAAGAACCTGTGGCGATCGTTGATTTTCAAGTTCGACAGTTGCGTTCGAAGCAGATTCTGATGGTCAAGGTTCTGTGGCGTAGCGATAGAGTTGAGGAGCATACGTGGGAGACTGAAGCTGAGATGCGAGCTTCTTACCTGTATCTCTTTCCTTCTTGATCTTGTTTTTTTTGGAATTCGGGGACGAATTCTTATAAGGGGGGAAGACTGTAATATCCCGTGTTTTTAAAATATTTTTACACTGTACCGGGATATACAGTGTTAATAATTTTTGAATATATATTATGATATTTTCATGAGTTGATGTGTATTTAAAACCTATTTTAATTATTGTGTATTATTTACAGTGCTTTACGTAAAATTTTTCCGGGACTTGCATTTTCGCGGAAATTTTCACGTAAATAATTTATTATTAATTATTTTAAATATATTTTTGAACTTGCATGAACTCATACGTATTTTTAAAATACTAAATAAAGCCTATGTGTGTAAATATTTATTTAATTAGGGTTTAATATATATTACCCTAATATTTATTATTTCTTTATTAATTTATTGTTATTTAATTATTTTTATTTATTATTATATTTTAAAATATTAAAATTTATGTGTGTGGTGTATATTTAATGTGTGTAATTTAATATTATTTTATTATATAGTATAAAGTATTATATATATATACATATAATATATCAAAAAACACAACTTTTGGAAAATTACCATTTTGCCCCCGACTATCTCCTTCTTCCCCGATCTTCACCCTCACCGCCGTCCGGTCGCTGTCGTGCTGATTTCTCACCATTGGTGTGCCTTCCGGTGTGCCACCACCTTCCCCAACCCCTTCCGCCGCCTGTGGTAGCCGTTTCCAGCGTTTGGAAGTTAGTTTTGGCCGGGAGGAAAGCCGAAACTTTGGCCACCGTCGATCACGCCAATTTCGGCCACCATTTTTGACACCGCCAGTCTCTTTCTTCTCCTTGAGCTCCGGTGAGTGTGATTCTAGCTTTGGTTTGAGCTAAAATTGTCTAGAATTGCTTAGGTTTTGAATTTTCAATTTCGGTCACATTAGGGTTTTTGATTTTTTTGAGCTTCGAATTGATTGATTCATGAAAACTCCCTTCACAAATGTTGTTCCTAGTAGCTTAATCTACATATATGAATTTTTTTATAATTTTTGGAGATTTTTTGGATTTTTGGGTATTTTTGAATATTTAATATTATTTTCTAATTTTTGGAAATTAATTAAATAAATTATGAAATTGTGTTTTATGGTTAAATTAGGTGTTGAAATGAATTATAGGAATTTATTTGGAATTTTTATGAATTTCTAAGTATTTATTTTGAATTATTGAAGTTTATGGAATTTTGGGGAAAATTAGGTTTAAATGTGTTTTTATTTGAAATTAATTGGTTAATTGAGTTTAATTATTGATTTTTTTGATAAATATGTTGAGAAAATTAATTTTGGATAATTGTATAATTTTTGGTGAATTTTTGAAGTAATTTAAGTATATTTATATATATAGGGGTATTTTGGTAATTTTACACAAAATTGGTTAAAAATGTGATTTAATTGGTTTTAATAGTTATTTAAGGTATAAAAATGATTTCTACAAATTATTTAGTATTTTTAACTAATTAAAACTATTTTTCGTGAATTATTTTCAATTATATATATAATATACGGTTTTACAAATAAAATGAGTTTTTATCGGATTTTATAGTGTTTAAAGGTTAATTATGTAATTTCTACGGTATAAAATGTATTTCTATGTCATAAGGATATTTTTGGTATTATCAGAATTGTTATGTGTTTATGGACCCCGGTCGGTGGACTGTAGTTTGGAGTCCGACCAAGGGGTTTGTGGTTGAGTGTTGAGCTTGTTTTTCAAAGTGTATTTCTTTGTAGGGTCGGCTCTCTTTTTGAGTAGAGAGATGTCCATTTTACAGGGGAGGTTCTGCCGAATTTTCGGTAGAATTCTCGTAAAACGTGATATCCGATCGAACCCTGATATCGATTCTATGTTTTATACTCTAGATCGAATTCTAGGATTTCTGTTAGGGTTATTATAATTTCTGTCGTTATTTGTTTGTTTAGTTGCGCCGAGACCGAGGGCTAGTGACCAGGCCCGTCGGACCCGTCTCGTGGTAGCGCACTAGGTGAGTTACTATTTTATATATATATGCTTTAGGATGCATGATTTTAGAAATACATGTTTCATTTTGATTAAATTACATAAATAACGTGATTTGTATTTAAGTATATTTTTGGTTTATTTTTTTGGTATATATTAAATTATAGCATGTTTTATGAATAAATTATATTTAAAATGTTTTTAAATATATTTCGAGCTTAATTTATGATTTAATTGGATTTATTTGACGTATATATACTCGAAATATACCTGGTTTATGTTTGGTATATTTCTAGTATATATATGGTTTATGTTGATATTTTATTGAACTTCATGCATCATTTATTTTTGGTGAATGAATGATTTATATTATTAATGAAGGATATCGATAGAACGTGCTACCTAGTGGGTAGCACTAGAACCGAGTACGTACGGTATGCCTATAGTAATTAGGCTATATTACTAACTTATTTGTGGATATTGATTGAATGTGATTATTGATATGTGTGAGATATGGTTTGGAGGGTGTGATTGCTGGAGCTCGATTGACCAAGTGTCTCGGGGCCAATCACACTGGCAGTTAGACTGCTGGAGCTCGGTTGACTTAGTGTCTCGGGGACCAGTCTACTACCTAAATGGATTAAGTGGATATCTTTGGATTAAGTGAGCCTGTGTGGCTAGAGTGTTGTCTAACACTGTTTTCGAGGTTACGATATTCTAGGGTTCTATGTGATCCTTCATAAATGATAATTTTCAATAAAACATATAAAATGATTTTTCTACATCTGTGTGAATTTACCTGTATATATATTAGATATATATATACTGTTGATTGTATGCATTGTCACTTAGTGTGTATGTATATATATTATAGTAATTCACATCAGTGAGGTCTGACTCCCCTCCGTTGACTATTTTTCAGGAGAGTCAACTTCTTCAGACCTCAGTAGCATGTCGATATGCCGGATTTCTTCCGCCCCGGCTTCTTTGTGTAAACTATTTACTTAAGTCTTATTTTTATATAATCTAGACACTGTAGTAGTTGTAAATTAATTTGGTGGGATTTTTATGTATTTTATTTATGTGAGATATATGTATATATTTGAAACTGGATTTGTATTAAAGATTTATATATATGAGATGAGATTTGACTTAAATCCAGTTGGTAAAAATAATATTATGATATTTATGATTTTTATTTCTGCTGCATTATATATTGTTATTACTATTGCATGTTTTATTTTATTTTTAGGCTTGCTACGGGTTCCGGATTCGAAAGAATTCCCGTTCCCTAGCGCCGGTCATGACCCCTATTTTGGGTCGTGACAATCGGTGTCCAAGGAATCGCTCAGAGGAGTGGCAACAGACAAAGGAAAAGCCATCCTCGAAGCTTGCCAACATGATTTAGAAGCAAAAATGGGAGAAACAAATGAATGCATGGCACCCGGATCAAACAAAACCCATGCATCCAGGTAACAAATAGAAACAATACCTGCCACGACTGCATTAGATGCCTGAGCATCCTGCTGAGTGAGGTGAAAACCTCTGGCCTGTCCTCGACCTCCCTGCTGACTGGTAGAAGCTTGGCCAACACCTCTGGCACCTCCTCTAGTACCTCTACCATGACTCTACTGTGGAACAATCTGAGTGGAACTCTGATGCTGAGTTGGTGGTAACTGAAATGGCACGGGTGCAGCACTAGCAATCGACTGCTGTGGAAATCATGAAATTTGCGGCTGCTGATACCCTGAGTAAGGACACGATCTGGCAAAATGTCCTATCTGCCCGCATCTGAAGCATGTCAGTGGTGTCAGATAACACAGTCCCTGATAGACTCTACCGCAGGTCTGGCAAACACTGGCAGCTGATCCAGAACTACGACCACTGCTGCTGCTCGAAGCACCTGACCCGAATCTGAACGATCTACGCTAACCTCCACGACCATGTCTACTGCCCCGATGCACTCGCTACTGTTGCCTCTGACTCTACTGAGTCAGACATCACTGTTGACTACTCGATCCAACATGAAAACTCAGTATGGAGTAGCTTGCAATCCACTCGACTGAACTCCCAGCTGGTAATAATCAGGCATCACTCCCTGCCTAACTAGCCTCAGCTCAATCTCCTTGGCTAACTCAATCACAGACTCCAGAGTAAGGCTGCTGTAGGCATACCAGCAAAAACTGAACCCAAACCAGTGACATATGTAGTGACCACGAAATACTGGTCTCACATCAGATCCTCTGTATATCTACCCAGCCGAAGAAACTCTCAGGTGTACTCCTCTACAGATCGATCACCGCGAGAAATGTTGGTCAGTCGGAGATGATAGCTCATACGGAGAGGCTCTGGATAGAATCTCCTCATAAATCTCTCTCGAAACTGAGCCCAGGTCATCCTCATCATGTAAGGCTAGATCATCTGAATAACCAATCTAGGGCTGGTCCCTCGACAGACAACTCGATGATCATAATCCGCTGGTACTCGGTATGAGCAGTCCGAGTTTGAGTCTCGATTGTATGCAGAAAATCTAACGGATCGGAAGTCCCATCGAAAGCAATCCTGCCAACTCGAGCATAGAACAAAGCTACCTCAGGGTCAGACATACCCTGCTGGTAGGCAGGCTGAACAAGCGGAACAACTGGAGGCACAAGAACATCAAACTCTGGCTCTACAGGCTCCTTGTCCTGTAACTCTCTCTGCCTACGGCGACCTGCCGCTCCTCGAGGTCTACCTCTGCCATGACCTCTACATCTAACTGGCTGCTCAGGAGGTAAAACCTCATCCTGAAAAGACTCATCATCCTCGACCTCAACGACCGGTGGAGCGACACGTGCTCGCCTCCTCATTCTAAAAAGACAAACGGAAAGATTCAAACAAAACAGATTACGAAGGAATAATGCAGAAAACTAAAGCAAGGAATACTTATCAAGACATACTCGAACCTAATTCACCGTAGTAGTTACCAAAAGAAAACACAACTTTGAAAACTAGGGCCACAACTCACACAACTAAGCCCTGACTCAGAACTCCGCTCTGATACTAACTTTTTCACGACCTAATATAGGGGCCATGATCGGCGCTAGGGAACGGGAATTCTTTCGAATCCGGAACCCGTAGCAAGCCTAAAAATAAAATAAAACATGCAATAGTAATAACAATATATAATGCAACGGAAATAAAAATCATAAATATCACAATAACATTTCCACCAATTGGATTTAAATTAAATACTCATCTCAAATACATATAAACTCTTGTAATACAAATCCAGTTCAAATATAATACAACATCTCTTTAACAGTTTAATGACTACTGTAGTGTCTAGATAAAATAAAACTCGAGACCCAAATAAGCAGTTTACATAAAGAAGCCGGGGCGGAAGAAATCCGGCATACAGGCCTGCTACTGAGGTCTGAGGAAGATGACTCTCCTGAAAAATAGTCAACGGAGGGGAGTCAGACCTCACTGAGTGAATTACTATAATATATCTACATGCACACTAAATGATAATGCATACAATCAATAGTGTATATTTAATATGTATATATACAGACAAATACATACAGATGCTGTAAAATCATTTTATATGTATTTTACTAAAAATCATCGTTTATGAAGGATTAAATAGAACCCTAGAATATCGCAACCTCAAAAACAATGTTAGACAACACTCTAGCCATACAGGCTCACTTATTCCAATTATGTTCACTTAATCCATTTGGACAGTAGACTGGCCCCGAGACACTAAGTCAACCGAGCTCCAACAGTCTGACTGTCAGTGTGATTGGCCCCGAGACACTAGGTCAACCAAGCTCCAGCAATCACACTCCCACACCATATCACACATCAAATAATCATATCCAATCAATATCCTCGAACAAGTTAGAAATATAGCCTAAATGCTATAAGTGTACCGGTACGTACTCGGTCCTAGTGCTGCCCACTAGGTAGCACGTTCTATTGATATCCTTCATTAATAAATATAAAACATTCATTCACAAATAAATGATGCATGAATTTAAATAACATAACAATATAAACCATATATATACTGGAAATATAACAAAAGTAAACTAGGTATATTTCGAGTATATATACGTCAAATAAATCCAATCAACTTACAGATTAAGGTAGAAATATATTTAAAACATTTTAAATATAATTTATTAATAAAACATGCATATAATTTAATATATACCAAAAATAAACTAAAAATATACTTAAATACAAATCACATTATTTATGCATATTTAATCAAAATAAAACATATATTTCTAAAATCATGCATCCTAAACACATATATATAAAATAGTAACTCACACTTAGTGTGCTCCTCGAGATGGGTCCGATAGGCCTGGTCCACTAGGCCTCGGTCTCGGTGAAACTAAACAAATAATAACGACAAAAATCAGAATAAACCTAATAAAAAATCCTAGATACTCGATCTAGAATATTAAACACAGAATCAAAATCAGGATTCGATCGGACATCACGTTTTACGAGAAGTCTACCAAAAATCCGACAGAACTTCCCCAGTAAAACAGACATCTCTCTACTCAAAGAGTAGAGCCGGCCCTGCAAAGAAATACACTTTGAAAAATAGGCACAACAATCCATTCACAACCCCTCGGTCGAACTTCAAACTACAGTCTACCGACCGGTGTCCACAATCACAGAATAATTTTAAAATTACCAAAAATACCCTTATAACATAGAAATACATTTTATACGTAGAAATTACATAATTAACCTTTAAACACATTAAAAACTGATAAAAACTCATTTTATTAGTAAAATCGTATATTATATATATAATTGAAAATAATTCACGAAAAATAGTTTTAATTAATTAAAAATATTAAATAATTTGTAGAAATCATTTTTATACATTAAATAACTATTAAAACCAATTAAATAACATTTTTTTGCCAATTTTGTGTAAAATTACCAAAATGCCCCTATATATATAAATATACTAAAATTACTTCAAAAATTCACCAAAAATAGTATAATTATCCAAAATTAATTTTATCAACATATTTATCAATAATATAAATAATTAAACTCAATTAACCAATTAATTTCAATTAAAAACATAATTAACCTAATTTTCCAAAATTACATAAACCTAAATAAATTCAAAATAAATACATCAAAATTCATAAAAATTCCAAATAAATTCCTATAATTCATTTCAACACCTATATTTATCATAAAACACAATTTCATAATTTATTTAATTAATTTCCGAAAATTAGAAAATAATATTAAAATATTCAAAAATACCCAAAAATCAAAATAATCTCCAAAAATTATAAAAAAAATTCATACATGTAGATTAAGCTACTAGGATCAACATTTGTGAAGGAATTTTTCATTAATCAACCATTTGAAGCTCAAAAAAAATCGAAAACCCTAAGATGGCTGATTTGAATAATTGAGAAAAACCTTACCAAATCGAGTTTTAAGCTTAAACAAAGCTTGGAATGGTCTTCTATGGAGGCTAGGGAGTCCAACGACATCGAAATCACTAGATTTGGTGGTCGGGAAGTCTGTGAACGGTGAGGAGGGAAGTTTCGGCCATTCCGACAAAAAGCAAGCCAAACGATGCCGGAGAAGAAGGCTAAGGGTGGCGGAGCTGCTGGCTGGGAAGGGCGGAGCTGCTGGTGGCACACCGACGGCCTGAGAACGAAGTTAGCAGCGGTGAGGGGGAGAAGGAGACGATCGGGAAGAGGAAGGAAGAGGAAGCGACTGAAATGGTAATTTTCCAAAATTTTGATTTTTTAACATATTATATGTATATATATATACTTTACACTATATATTAAAGTAATATAAAATCACACACATTAAATATACACCACACACATATAATTTAATATTTTAATAATTTAATACTAAATAAAAATAATTAAATAACAATAAAACTAATAAATAAATAATAAAATAATAGGGTAATTAATCAAACCCTAATTAAATAAATAAGTACACATATATACGGTATTTAGTAATTTAAAAATATGTATGAGTTCATGCAAGTCCGTAAATCTATTTAAAATAATTAATAGTAAATTATTTACGTGAAAATTTCCTCGAAAATGCAAGTCCCGGAAAAATTTTACGTAAAACACTGAAAATAATAATAAACAATTAAAATTAGCTTTAATTAAATAGCAAACTCATAAAAGTTTCATAAATATATACAAAAATTATTAACACTGCATATCCCGATGCAGTATAAAAATATTTAAAAATACGGGATATTACATAAACGTTATAAATAATTATTTTACCGATAAATGCATAAAAACCTTAATTTTTAAATAAAATATTATTAAAAATCGGTAATTCTCAATAAATTCATAAATATTGACCAAAATACATTTTATAAATCCAAATTGCATAATTAACCCCTAAACTTACTAAAAATTAATAAAAACACATTTATTTAGAAAAATCATATATTATATATAATTTGAAAATAATTTACGAAAAATAGTTTTAATTAGTTCAAAATACTAAATAATTTGTAGAAATCATTTTTATACCTAAAATAACTATTAAAACCAATTTAATTATATTTTTAGCCAAATTAGTGCCAAATTACCAAAATACCCCTAGTTACGTAAATTCCTTAAAATTAATAAAAAATTCACCAAAAATAGTATAATTACTCAAAATTAAATTTCTCAACATATAATTCAATAATATCAATAAATATACTCAATTAACCAATTAATTTCAATAAAACACATAATTAACCTAATTTTCCCAAAATTACATAAACTAAATAAATTCAAAATAATTATATAAAATTCACAAAAATTACAAATAAATTTCTAAAATGCATTTCAACACCTATAAACATCATAAAACACAATTTCATAATTTATTTATGTAATATCCCGTGTTTTTAAACATTTTTAATACTACATCGGGATATGCAGTGTTAATAATTTTTGAATATATATTATGATATTTTTACAAGTTGATATGTATTTAAAACCTATTTTAATTATTGTGTATTATTTTAAGTGATTTACGTAAAATTTTCCCGGGGACTTGCATTTTCGGGAAAATTTTCACGTAAATAATTTATTATTAATTATTGTAAATATATTTTCGGACTTGCATGAACTCATACGTATTTTTAAATTACTAAATAAAGCCTATGTGTGTATATATTTATTTAATTAGGGTTTAATTTAGTACCCTAATATTTTATTATTTGTTTATTAATTTATTGTAATTTAATTATTTTTATTTATTATTAAATTTTAAAATATTAAATTATATGTGTGTGGTGTATATTTAATGTGTGTAATTTAATATTATTTTAATATATAGTATAAAGTATATGTATATACATATAATATATCAAAAACCAAAAATTTTGGAAAATTACGTTTTTACCCCTGATTCCTCTCTTCTTCCCCGATCACCTTCCCTGTCACAACCCAAAACAGGGGCCATGACCGGCGCTAGGGAACGGGAATTCTTTCGAATCCGAAACCCGTAGCAAGCCTAAAAATAAAATAAACATGCATAGTAATAACAATATATAATATTATATGCAGCGGAAATAAAAATCATAAATATAATAATATCATTTCATCACTGGATTTAAATCAAATCTCATCTCATTGCATATATAAAATCTTTCAGTACAAATCCAGTTTCAATATGATACAATATCTCATATAGATAAAATACATAAAATCTCACATTTTAATTCACAACTACTGCAGTGTCTAGATTATAAAAATAAGACTCAAGTAAATAATTTACACAAAGAAGCCAGGGCGAAAGAAATTCGGCGTATCGACCTGCTACTGAGGTCTGAAGAAGTTGACTCTCTTGAAAAATAGTCAACGGAGGGGAGTCAGACCTCACTGAGTGAATTACTATAATATATATACATACACACTAAGTGACAATGCATACAATCAACAGTATATATATATCTAATATATATACAGGAAAATTCACACAGATGCAAAAAAATTCATTTTTATATGTTTTTATTGAAAATCATCTTTTATAAAGGATCACATAGAACCCTAGAATATCGCAACCTCAGAAACAGTGTTAGAAAACACTCTAGCCATACGGGCTCACTTACTCCAAATATATCCACTTAATCCATTTAGACAGTAGACTGGCCCCGAGACACTAAGTCAACCGAGCTCCAACAGTCTGACTGCCAGTGTGATTGGCCCCGAGACACTTGGTCAACCGAGCTCCAGCAATCACACCTCCAATCCATATCTCACACATCAATATTCACATTCAATCAATATCCACAAATAAGTTAGTATTATAGCCTAAATACTATAGGCGTACTGGTACGTACTCGGTCCTAGTGCTGCCCACTAGGTAGCACGTTCTATCGATATCCTTCATCATTAATAATATAAATCATTCATTCACCAAAAATAAATGATGCATGAAGTTCAATAAAATAACAACATAAACCATATATATACTAGAAATATACCAAAAGTAAACCAGGTATATTTCGAGTATATATACGTCAAATGAATTCAATCAAATTATAAATTAAGTTGGAAATATATTTTAAAAACATTTTAAATATATTTTATTTACAAAACATGCATATAATTTAATATATACCACAAATAAACCAAAAATATACTTAAATACAAATCACGTTATTTATGCAATTTAATCAAAATAAAATGTATATTTCTAAAATCATGCATCCTAAGGCATATATATAGTATAATAACTCACCTAGTGCGCTCCACGAGACGGGTCCGACAGGCCTGGTCCACTAGCCCTCGGTCTCGGCGCAACTAAACAAGCAATAATCAATCGACATCAGAATAAACCTAATAGAAATCCTAGAATTCGATCTAGAGTATTAAACACAGAATCAGAAATTAGGGTTCGACTGGATATCACGTTTTACGAGAATTCTACCGAAAATTCGACAGAACCTCCCCTGTAAAATGGACATCTCTCTACTCAAAAGAGTAGAGCTGACCTTGCAAAGAAAAACACTTCGAAAAACTACACAGAGTACAATCAAAATCCCACAGTCGGACTCCAAACTACAGTCCACCGACCGGGGTCCACAATCACAGAACAATTCCAGATATACCAAAAATATCCTTATAGCATAGAAATACATTTTATAAATAGAAATTACATAATTAACCTTAAAACACTGTAAAAACTAATAAAAACTCATTTTATTAGAAAAATCGTATATTATATATATAATTGAAAATAATTCATGAAAAATAGTTTTAATTAGTTAAAAATACCAAATAATTTGTAGAAATCATTTTTATACTTTAAATAACTATTAAAACCAATTAAATTACATTTTTAGCCAATTTAGGGTAAAATTATCAAAATACCCCTATATATATAAATATACTTAAATTACTTCAAAAATTCACCAAAAATTATACAATTATACAAAATTAATTTTCTCAAAATATTTATCAATAATATTAATAATTAAACTCAATTAACCAATTAAATTCAAATAAAAACACATTTAACCTAATTTTCCCAAAATTCCATAAACTCAAATAATTCAAAATAAATACTTAGAAATTCATAAAAATTCCAAATAAATTCCTATAATTCATTTCAACACCTAATTTAACCATAAACCCCAATTTCATAATTTAAATAATTAATTTCCGAAAATTAGAAAATAATATTAAAATATTCAAAAATACCCAAAAATCCAAAAAATCTCCAAAAATTCCACAAAATTTCATACATGTAGATTAAGCTACTAGGATCAACATTTGTGAAGGGAGTTTTCATGAATCAATCAATTCGAATCTCAAAAAAATCAAAAACCCTAATGTGACCGAAATTGAAAATTCGAAACCTAAGCAAATCTAGACCATTTTAGCTTAAACCAAAGCTAGAATCACACTCACTGGAGCTCAAGGAGAAGAAAGAGATCGGCGGTGTCGAAAATGGTGGCCGGAGGAGGAAGAAACGACAAAGGGAAGATTTTCGGCCAAAAAGGGAAAATAGGGGCTACCAGCGCCGGGGAAGGGAGCTGGGGGCGGCGGAGTAGCTGGCTGAGGAAGGTGGAGCTCCTGGCGACACACTAACGATCAAAAATCGAAAGTTGCAGGCGGTGGGGGATGGGTGGTGGTCGGGCGCATGGGAGGGAAAGAAAGAAGAAGAAAAAAGAAAAAGAAAGAAAAGAAAAAGAAAAGAAAAAAAAAAGAAAAGAAAAAGAAGAAAAATAAAAGAAAAATAAAATAAATAAATAATTTTAATAATTTAATAATAAATAAAATAATAAAATAATAATAAATTAATAAATAAATAATAAAATATTAGGGTAATATATTAAACCCTAATTAAATAAATATACACACACATAGGCTTTATTTAGTATTTTAAAAATACATATGAGTTCATGCAATTCTGAAAATATATTTAAAATAATTAATATTAAAATATTTACGTGAAAATTTTCCCAAAAATGCAAGTCCCGGGAAAATTTTACGTAAAACACTGTAAATAATACACAGTATTTAAAATAGGTTTTAAATACATATCAACTCGTAAAAATATCGTAATATATATACAAAAATTATTAACAATGCATATCCCGGTACAGTGTAAAAATATTTAAAAACACGGGATATTACAGTCTTGCCCCCTTACAAAAATTCGTCCCCGAATTCCAGAAAAGAAAAGATCAAGAAGGAAAGAGATACGGGTAAGAAGCTCGCATCTCAGCTTCAGTCTCCCACGTATGCTCCTCGACTCTATCGCTACGCCACAAAACCTTGACCATCGGAATCTGTTTCGAACGCAACTGTCGAACTTGATAATCAACGATCGCCACAGGTTCTTCCACAAACGTCAAATCTTCACTTACTTCTACACTATCGGGCTGCAACACGTGTGAAGGGTCTGAGATATACTTCCTCAACATCGATATATGAAATACTGGATGCACTTGTGACATACTCGGAGGCAAATCCAACCGATATGCAACAGTGCCAACTCTCTCCAGAATCTCAAACGGTCCAATATATCTCGGTGCTAGCTTACCCTTCCTGCCAAATCTCATCACACCCTTCATCGGAGATACTTTCAGAAAAACAAAATCTCCAAGCTGAAACTCCACATCTCTGCGCCTAGGATCCGTATAACTCTTCTTTCTGCTAACTGCGGTCTCTAATCTGCGCTTAATCACGGTGACTTTCTCCGCAGCATCCTGAACCATCTCTGGTCCCGTCAAAGCTCTATCACCAATCTCGTCCCAACTCAACGGGGATCTACACTTCCTTCCATACAACGCCTCATACGGTGCCATACCAATACTGCTATGGTAGCTGTTATTATATGCAAACTCAACGAGTGGCAAATGATCATCCCAGCTACCTCCCAAATCCAAGACACACATCCTCAACATATCTTCCAGTGTCTGGATCGTCCTCTCAGACTGACCATTTGTCTGAGGATGAAAAGCAGTACTGAAATCTAACCTAGTGCCCATCGCTTCCTGTAACTTCTGCCAAAAATGAGAAGTAAACACTGAACCTCTATCTGACATAATGGACATAGGTACTCCATGAAGGCACATAATATGCTTCACATACAACTTCGCCAATCTAGCAACTGAATAAGTGGCTTTCACAGGTAAGAAATGTGCAGACTTCGTCAACCTGTCTACAATCACCCAGATGGAATCATATCCATCCTTCGAACGAGGTAAACCGACCACAAAATCCATAGCTATCCTTTCCCACTTCCACTCGGGAATAGGAAGAGGCTGAAGCTTCCCAGAAGGCTTCTGATGTTTAGCTTTCACTTGTTGACATGTCAAGCACTTCGCAACATAATCAGCGACATCCTTCTTCAATCCGTCCCACCAATATAGATCTCCGATACTGTGGTACATCTTAGTAACACCTGGATGAACGCTGTAGGCTGTAGAATGTGCTTCCTCTAAAATCTCCTCTCTCAAATTATCCACATCAGGAACACACAATCTACCACTGATCCACAACACACCATCATCATCCAGTGTGAAATCAGTGAACTTCCCTGCTCGAACATTCTCTGCAAGCTCTTCTAGAATAGGATCTCGGCTCTGAGTTGCTTTAATCCTATCCCTCAGTATAGATCGCACTTTAAACTGAGCTAGCAGTCCACCTGATCTACTAATCTTCATCATCAGACCTTGATCCACCAACAGATGCAATTCCTAGATCAATGGTCTCCTCTCAACACCGATGTGAGCAAGACTGCCTGAGGACTTCCTACTCAAGGCATCTGCTACCACATTAGCTTTACCCGGATGATATAAGATCTCACAATCATAATCCTTCAACAATTCCAACTATCTTCTCTGCCTCAAATTCAGATCTCGCTGCTGAAAAATGTACTTAAGTCTCTTGTGATCAGTAAATATCTCACAAGTCACCCCGTACAGATAATGTCTCCAGATCTTCAAAGCAAAGATCACTGCAGCCATCTCAAGATCATGTGTAGGATAGTTATGCTCATGCTTCTTCAACTGCCTCGAAGCATAGGCTATCACCCTTCCATTCTACATCAACACACAACCAAGACCAATTCTAGAGGCATCACGGTAAACTGTGAACTTATCCACACTATTAGGCAAAGCTAACACTGGCGCTGTGGTCAATTTCTCCTTCAATAATTGAAAACTGTTCTCACAAGCTTCTGACCACTCGAATCTAACATTCTTTTGAGTCAAGCGAGTCATAGGGGATGTAATTCTGGAAAAATCCTGCACAAATCGCCTATAATACCCGGCTAAACCCAGAAAACTCTGAATCTCTATAATAGAAGTAGGTCTAGGCCGCTCAGATACTGCCTCAATCTTCTGTGGATCAACCTGAATACCTTCTTTAGACACTACGTATCCAAGAAAAGAAACACTCTCCATCCAGAAATCACACTTCGAGAATTTAGCATAAAGCTGATGATCTCTCAGTGTCTATAGTACAATCCTCAAGTGATATACATGTTCTTCCATACTCCTAGAATATACCAGTATATCATCAATGAAGACTACCACAAACTGATCCACATATAGTCTGAATACCCTATTCATCAGATCCATAAAAGCTGTTGGTGCATTAGTCAAATCAAAAGACATCACCAGAAACTCATAATGACCATATCGAGTGCGGAATGTTGTCTTAGGAATATCAGCTTCACTGATACGCAGCTGATGATAACCTGACCTCAAGTCAACCTTAGAAAAGAATTGTGCACCCTGTAACTGATCAAATAAATCATCTATCCTCGGGAGAGGATACTTGTTCTTCACTGTCACCTTATTCAACTCTCTGTAGTCAATGTATAGTCTCAGGGTACCATCCTTCTTCTTCACAAACAGGACTGGTGCACCCCAAGGAGAAACACTAGGTCTAATAAAACCTTTATCCAATAACTCTTGCAACTGCTCCTTCAACTCTCTCAACTCTGCAGGAGCCATACGATAGGGTGGCATAGATATAGGGGTAGTACCTGGTACCACATCTATACAGAACTCAATCTCTCTATGAGGTGGTAAACCTGGCAACTCCTTGGGAAAAACATCAGGAAACTCACAAGCAACCGGAACATCTGTGAGTGACAACTTCTCCACTGACGTATCCCTGACCAATGCCAAATATCCCTGACAACCTTTCTTCAATAACTTCCTAGCCGTAATAATAGAAATAAGATTCTGAGGTGTTGAACTCCTATCACCCACAAACTTAAAATCTGCTTCATCAGGAATTCTGAACGTCACCTCTTTATTCCTGCAATCTACCACGACATAGTGTTGAGATAACCAATCCATTCCCAAAATAACATCAAACTCCATCACATCCAACAAAATCAAGTCAGCGGGTAATTCTTTATCTCCCACAAGAACTGGACAACCAGAAAGAACAATATCGGTGTCTAAGGAATCGCTTAGAGGAGTGGCAACAGACAAAGGAAAAGCCATCCTCGAAGCTTGCCAACAAGATTTAGAAGCAAAAATGGGAGAAACAAACGAATGCGTGGCACCCAGATCAAACAAAACCCAAGCGTCCAGGTAACAAATAGAAACAATACCTGCCACGGCTGCATTAGATGCCTGAGCATCCTGCTGAGTGAGATGGAAAACTCTGGCCTGACCTCGACCTCCCTGCTGACTACTCGAACCAACATGAAAACTCGAATACGAAGTAGCCTGCAATCCACTCGACTGAACTCCTAGCTGGTAAAAATCAGGCATCGCTCCCTGCCTAACTAGCCTCAGCTCAATCTCCTTGGCTAACTCAATCACAGACTCGAGAGTAAGACCTGCTGTAGGCATACCAGCAAAAGCTGAACCCAAACCAGTAACGTAGGTAGTGACTGCAAAATACTGATCTCGCATCAGATCCTCGGCATATCTACCCAAATGAAGAAACTCTCGGGTGTACTCCTCTACAGATCGATCTCCACTAGAAATACTGGTCAATCAAAGGCGATAGCTCAAATGAAGAGGCTCTGGACAGAATCTCCTCATGAACCGCTCTCGGAACTGAGCCCATGTCATCGTCATCATGTAGGGCTGGATCATCTGAATGAACCAATCTAGAGCTGGTCCCTCGACAGACAACTCAACGATTATGATCCGCTGGTACTCGGTATGAGCAGTTCGAGTCCTAGTCTCAATCGCATGCAGAAAATCTAACGGATCGGAAGTACCATTGAAAGCAATCCTGCCAACTCGGGCATAAAACAAAGCTGCCTCAGGGTCAGACAAACCCTGCTGATAGGCAGGCTGAACAGGATGAATAACTGGAGGAACAGGAACATCAAACTCAGGCTCTACAGGCTCCTCGTCCTGTAACTCTCTCTGCCTACAGCGACCTGCCGCTCCTCGAGGTCTACCTCTGCCACGACCTCTATGCCTAACTGGCTGCTCAGGAGGTAAAACCTCATCCTGAAAAGACTCATCATCCTCGGCCTCAACGACCGGTGGAGCGACACGCGCTCGCCTCCTCATACTGAAAAGACAAACGAAAAGATTCAGAAAAAACAAACAACGGAGGAATAACGCAGAAAACTAAGGCAAGGAATACTTATCAAGACATACTCGAACCTAATTCACTGCAGTAGTTCAACAGAAAACACAACTTTAAAACTAGGACCACAACTCACAAAACTAAGCCCTGACACAGAACTCCGCTTTGATACTAACTTTGTCACGACCCAAAACAGGGGCCATGACCGGCGCTAGGGAACGGGAATTCTTTCGAATCCGGAACCCGTAGCAAGCCCAAAAATAAAATAAAACATGCAATAGTAA
This sequence comes from Mallotus nudiflorus, assembly GCA_947683625.1. Lineage (NCBI taxonomy): Eukaryota > Viridiplantae > Streptophyta > Magnoliopsida > Malpighiales > Euphorbiaceae > Mallotus > Mallotus nudiflorus. Next base: position 9,039 of record CANTUR010001732.1, on the reverse strand, counting down.
TAAAAATATATAATGCAGCGGAAATAAAAATCATAAATATCATAATATTATTTTCACCAACTGGATTTAAGTCAAATCTCATCTCATATATATAAATCTTTAATACAAATCCAGTTTCAAATATAATACAATATCTCACATAAATAAAATACATAAAATCCCACCAAATTAATTTACAACTACTGCAGTGTCTAGATTATATAAAAATAAGACTCAAGTAAATAGTTTACACAAAGAAGTCGGGGCGAAAGAAATCCGGCGTATCGACCTGCTACTGAGGTCTGAAGAAGTTGACTCTCCTGAAAAATAGTCAACGGAGGGGAGTCAGACCTCACTGAGTGAATTACTATAATATATATACATACACACTAAGTGACAATGCATACAATCAATAGTATATATATATTTAATATATATACAGGCAAATTCACACAGATGTAGAAAAATTCATTTTTATATGTTTTTATTGAAAATCATTTTTTATGAAGGATCATATAGAACCCTAGAATATCGCAACCTCAGAAACAGTGTTAGAAAACACTCTACCCATACGGGCTCACTTATTCCAAATATATCCACTTAATCCATTTAGACAGTAGATTGGCCCCGAGACACTAAGTCAACCGAGCTCCAGCAGTCTGACTGCCAGTGTGATTGGCCCCAAGACACTTGGTCAACCGAGCTCCAGCAATCACACCTCCAATCCATATCTCACACATCAATAATCACATTCAATCAATATCCATAAATAAGTTAGTATTATAGTCTAAATACTATAGGCGTACTGGTACGTACTCGGTCCTAGTGCTGCCCACTAGGTAGCACGTTCTATCGATATCCTTCATCATTAATAATATAAATCATTCATTCACCAAAAATAAATGATGCATGAAGTTCAATAAAATAACAACATAAACCATATATATACTAGAAATATACCAAAAGTAAACCAGGTATATTTCGAGTATATATACGTCAAATGAATTCAATCAAATTATAAATTAAGTTGGAAATATATTTTAAAAACATTTTAAATATATTTTATTTACAAAACATGCATATAATTTAATATATACCACAAATAAACCAAAAATATACTTAAATACAAATCACGTTATTTATGCAATTTAATCAAAATAAAACGTATATTTCTAAAATCATGCATCCTAAGGCATATATATATAGTATAATAACTCACCTAGTGCGCTCCACGAGACGGGTCCGACGAGCCTGGTCCACTAGCCCTCGGTCTCGGCGCAACTAAACAAGCAATAATCAATCGACATCAGAATAAACCTAATAGAAATCCTAGAATTCGATCTACAGTATTAAACACAGAATCAGAAATTAGGGTTCGATTGGATATCACGTTTTACGAGAATTCTACCAAAAATTCGACAGAACCTCCCCTGTAAAATGGAAATCTGTCTACTCAAAAGAGTAGAGCTGACCCTGCAAAGAAAAACACTTTGAAAAACTACACAAAGCACAATCAAAATCCCACGGTCGGATACCAAACTACAGTCCACCGATCGGGGTCCACAATCACAGAACAATTCCAGATATACCAAAAATATCCTTATAGCATAGAAATACATTTTATAAATAGAAATTACATAATTAACCTTAAAACACTGTAAAAACTAATAAAAACTCATTTTATTAGAAAAACCGTATATTATATATATAATTGAAAATAATTCACGAAAAATAGTTTTAATTAGTTAAAAATTCCAAATAATTTGTAGAAATCATTTTTATACTTTAAATAACTATTAAAACCAATTAAATTACATTTTTAGCCAATTCAGGGTAAAATTACCAAAATACCCCTATATATATAAATATACTTAAATTACTTCAAAAATTCACCAAAAATTATACAATTATCCAAAATTAATTTTCCCAAAATATTTATCAATAATATTAATAATTAAACTCAATTAACCAATTAAATTCAAATAAAAACACATTTAACCTAATTTTCCCAAAATTCCATAAACTCAAATAATTCAAAATAAATACTTAGAAATTCATAAAAATTCCAAATAAATTCCTATAATTCATTTCAACACCTAATTTAACCATAAACCCCAATTTCATAATTTAAATAATTAATTTCCGAAAATTAGAAAATAATATTAAAATATTCAAAAATACCCAAAAATCCAAAAAATCTCCAAAAATTCCAAAAAAAATTCATACATGTAGAATAAGCTACTAGGATCAACATTTGTGAAGGGAGTTTTCATGAATCAATCAATTCGAAGCTCAAAAAAATCAAAAACCCTAATGTGACCGAAATTGAAAATTTGAAACCTAAGCAAATATAAACCATTTTAGCTTAAACCAAAGCTAGAATCACACTCACTGGAGTTCAAGGAGAAGAAAGAGACCGATGGTGTCGAAAACGGTGGCCGGAGGAGGAAGAAACGACAAAGGGAAGATTTTCGGCCAAAAAGGGAAAATAGGGGTTGCCGGCGCCGGGGAAGGGAGCTGGGGGCGGCGGAGCAGCTGGCTGAGGAAGGTGGAGCTCCTGGCGGCACACCGACGATCGAAAATCGGAAGTTGCAGGCGGTGGGGGATGGGTGGTGGTCGGGCGCACGGGAGGGAAAGAAAGAAGAAGAAGAAAAAAGAAAAAGAAAGAAAAGAAAAAGAAAAGAAAAAAAAAGAAAAGAAAAAGATGAAAAATAAAGAAAAATAAAAGAAAAATAAAATAAATTAATAATTTTAATAATTTAATAATAAATAAAATAATAAAATAATAATAAATAAATAAATAAATAATAAAATATTAGGGTAATATATTAAACCCTAATTAAATAAATATACACACACATAGGCTTTATTTAGTATTTTAAAAATACGTATGAGTTCATGCAAGTCCGAAAATATATTTAAAATAATTAATATTAAAATATTTACGTGAAAATTTCCCCGAAAATGCAAGTCCCCGGGAAAATTTTACGTAAAACACTGTAAATAATACATAGTATTTAAAATAGGTTTTAAATACATATCAACTCGTAAAAATATCGTAATATATATACAAAAATTATTAACACTGCATATCCCGGTACAGTGTAAAAATATTTAAAAACATGGGATATTACATTCCCTCACTGTTTTGATCACTGTTGTCCCGTTCCCTTGCCGTTGGTGTGCCTTCTGGCGTGCCACCACCTTCCCCAACCTTCCTCGCCGCCTGTAGCAGCCGTTTCCTGCGTCTGGAGGTCGGTTTTGGCCAGAGAAGCCAAATTCCTCTTCACCGTTGATCATGACGTTTTCGGCCACCATTTTTGACACCGCTGGTCTCTTTCTTCTCCTTGAGCTCCGATGAGTGTGATTCTAGCTTTTGTTTGAGCTGAATTGGTCTTGATTTGCTTAGGTTTTGAATTTTTGATTTCGGCCATATTAGGGTTTTTGATTTCTTTGAGCTTCGAATTGATTGATTCATGAAAAATACTTTCACAAATGTTGATCCTAGTAGCTTAATCTACATGTATGAATTTTTTTTGGAATTTTTGGAGATTATTTTGATTTTTGGGTATTTTTGAATATTTTAATATTATTTTCTAATTTTCGGAAATTAATTAAATAAATTATGAAATTTTGTTTTATGATAATTATGGATGTTAAAATGAATTATAGGAATTTATTTGGAATTTTTATGAATTTCTAAGTATTTATTTTGAATTATTTGAGTTTATGTAATTTTGGGAAAATTAGGTTAATTATGTTTTTAATTAAAATTAATTGGTTAATTGAGTTTAATTATTGATATTATTGATAAATATGTTGAGAAAATTAATTTTGGATAATTATACTATTTTTGGTGAATTTTTGGAGTAATTATAGTATATTTATATATATAAGGGCATTTTGGTAATTTTACACAAAATTGGCTAAAAATGTAATTTAATTGGTTTTAATTGTTATTTAAGGTATAAAAATGATTTCTAAAAATTATTTAGTATTTTTAACTAATTAAAACTATTTTTCGTGAATTATTTTCAATTATATATATAATATACGGTTTTACTAAATAAATGAGTTTTTATCGGTTTTTACTGTGTTTAAAGGTTAATTATGTAATTTCTACCTATAAAATGTATTTCTATGTTATAAGGGTATTTTTGGTATTTCTAAAATCATTCTGTGTTTGTGGACCCCGGTCGGTAGATTGTAGTTTGGAGTCCGACCGAGGAGTTGTGAATGAGTGGTTGAGCTTGTTTTTTCAAAGTGTATTTCTTTGCTGGGTCGGCTCTACTCTTTAAGTAGAGAGAGGTCCGTTTTACAAGGGAGGTTCTGTCGAATTTTTGGTAGAATTCTTGTAAAACGTGATATCTGGTCGAACCTTAATCCTATTTCTATGTCTAATATTCTAGATCGAGTTTCTAGGATTTTCTGTTAGGTTTATTCTGATGTATGTTATTTATTGTTTGTTTAGTTGCATCGAGACCGAGGCCTAGTGGACCAGGGCCGTCGGGCCCATCTCGTGGAGCGCACTAATTTGTGAGTTGCTATTTTATATATATATGCTTAGGATGCATGATTTAGAAATGCATGTTTTATTTTGATTAAATATGCATAAATAATTTGATTATTTCTTAAGCTTATATTTAGTTTATTTTTGGTATATATTAAATTATATGCATGTTTTGTTAATAAATTATATTTAAAATGTTTTTAAATATATTTCTAGCTTAATTTATAATTTGATTGGATTCATTTGACATATATATACTCGAAATATACCTAGTTTACTTTTGGTATATTTTCGGTATATATATGGTTTATATTGTTATTTTATTTAAATTCATGCATCATTTATTTGTGAATGGATGTTTTATATTTATTGATGAAGGATATCAATAGAACGTGCTACCTAGTGGGCAGCACTAGGACCAAGTACGTACCGGTACGCCTATAGCATTTAGGCTATATTACTAACCATTTGTGGATATTGATTGGATATGATTATTTGATGTGTGAGATGTGATTTGGGTGTGATTGCTGGAGCTCGGTTGACCAAGTGTCTCGGGGCCAATCACACTGACAGTCAGACTATTGGAGCTCGGTTGACTCAGTGTCTCGGGGCCAGTCTACTGTCTAAATGGATTAAGTGGATATATTTGGAATAAGTGAGCCTGTACGGCTAGAGTGTTGTCTAACACTGTTTGAGGTTTCGATATCATAGGGTTCTATTTGATCCTTCATAAACGATGATTTTAAATAAAAATATATAAAATGATTTTATTACATCTGTGTGTATTTGCCTGTATATAAACATATTAGATATATACTGTTGATTGTATGCATTGTCATTTAGTATGCATGTATATTATATTATAGTAATTCACTCAGTGAGGTCTGACTCCCCTCCGTTGACTAATTTTTCAGGAGAGTCATCATCTTCAGACCTCAGTAGCAGGCCTGTACGCCGGATTTCTTCCGCCTCGACTTCTTTGTGTAAACTGCTTCTCTGAATCTTGGATTTATTTTATCTAGACATTGCAGTAGTCGTTAAATATTTAAAGAGATGTTGTATTATATTTGAACTGGATTTGTATAAAGATTTTATATATATGAAATGATGAGGATTTGATTTAAATCCAGTTGGTGCATATGTTATTATTATATTTATGATTTTTATTTCCGCTGCATTTAATATTGTTATTATTACTATTGCATGTTTATTTTATTTTATTTTTAGGCTTGCTACGGGTTCCGGATTCGAAAGAATTCCCGTTCCCTAGCGCCGGTCATGGCCCCTGTTTTGGGTCGTGACAATTTAATTAATTTTCGAAAATTAGAAAATAATAATAAAATAATAAAAAATTCACAAAAATCAAAATAATTTTCAAAAATTCCACAAAAATTCACAGAGCTAGATTAAGCTACTAGGATCAATTTTTGTGAAGTAATATTGCTTGAATCATTGAAATCTAAGCTCAAAAAAAATTGAAAACCCTAAATGGTCGAAAATGAAAAATCAAAACCTAGGGAAATCTAGACCATTTCAAGTGAAACAAAGCTTGGAAATGCACTCACTGGAGCTCAAGGAAGAGGTAGAGACTGGTGGGGCTCGAAATGGTGGCCGAAAAGTCATCGATCGAAGCTAGGATCAATTTTCGATTTCTTGGGTTGTTGCACGCGTTCACCGGCGCTGAAGAGGGTGGAAGAAGGTGGCTGAGCTGCTGGAGGAAGAGGGTTGACGTCCGACAGGCACACTGAACATAGAGGAACGGGATCGCATAGTGAGGGGAAGGTGTGAGGCGTCGGGGAGGAGAGGTAGGGGGTGATGGCATGGATTGTAATTTTGATAACTATATATATATATAATAACTTTAATATTTAATTATTAAAATACTCTAGTATTATATTTAGAAAAATTACGCACCACAAATCAATAATTATATACATATACATATATATCACATAATAATAATAATAATAATAATAACTATATGGTATATACATAATTAAATAATAATTAATCCTAAAATTATGTATATATATATATTAACATGCAAACTATAAACAAAATGACGACATGCGATTTAATAAAACTAGCTAGTGTAAATAAATAAATAATTATTTAGATTTTATTTTCCCAAAAATGTAAATCTCGGTAAAATTTTACGTAAATATCTTAAAATAATATAAAATAATTGAAAATGACTTTAATAAATAACAAACTCATTAAATAATCATAAATATCTATAAAAATTATTAACACTGCATATCCCCGATGCAGTTTAAAATTATTTAAAATCTGGGATATTACATATAGTTTTTGATAAATTAATGTGTGTTATATATATGTATATGTATATAGATATTATTATTTTAACATGTGGTGTATAAATATTTTGAATATAATAATTAAAGTTACATATATATAAATATATATATATACAAAAAATAAAAGTTTGATATATTTACCATACTGCCACTCTTCTTCCTCCTAAAGCTCTCGACGCCATTCTCCTCTCCGGCCACTGCAACTCCCATTTTCTTACCATCGGTGTGCCTCTCAGCCAACCACCACCTTCCCAAGCTTCCTCCGCCACCCTCTCTTCCCTATTCCAGCGTCGTTTGGCCGTGCTTTGGCCGGAAAACCGAAAACCTCCATTAATTTTGTTCTCCCTCGTTCAACCACTGTTCTTAATGATTCTAGCGTGATTTTTCTCCTAGAACTTCATAGAAGCCGATTCTAAGCTCCTTGTTGCTTGAAAACTCAATTTGGTAAGGATTTAAGCTTGATTTTCATTTCAGCCACTTTGAGTTTTTTTTTTTTGAACTTCGATTCTAATGATTCAAGCTTACTTCCTTCACAAATATTGATCCTAGTAGCTCAATCTACATCTTGGATTTTTTTGGAATTTTTGGGAATTATTTTGATTTTTGTGAATTTTTGATTATTTTATTAATATTTTCTAATTTTCGTAAATAAATTATGAAATTGTGATTTATGGTGTTTATAGGTGTTAAAATGAATTTTAGAAATTTATTTGTAATTTTATGATTTTTTTATAATTATTGTGAATTTATTTAGTTTAGGTGATTTTTAGAAAATTAGGTTAATTAGGTATTTTGTTAACATTAATTGGATAATTGAGTATAATTATTGATTTTATTGAATTATATGTTGAGAAATTAATTTTTGAGTAATTGTATAATTTTTAGTGAATTTTTGTATAATTGTAGTGAATTATGTGAAATTATATATAACTAAGGGTATTTTGGTAATTTGGTACTAAATTGGTTAAAAATTTAGTTTAATTGATTTTAGTAGTTATTTGAGGTATAAAAATGATTTTTACAAATTATTTAGTATTTTTAACTAATTAAAACTATTTTTCGTAAATTATTTTCCAATTATATATAATATACTATTTTTGTAAATAAATGAGTTTTTATTGATTTTTAATATGTTTTTGGGCTAATTTTGTAATTTGGATTTATAAAATGAATTTTGGTTAATATTTATGAATTTATCGAGAATTATCAATTTTTAATAATATTTTAGTAAAATTAGGGTTTTATTTTAATTATCGATAAAATAATTATTTCAGTGTTTTAAATATCTAATTTGCTATATTTTGGTATATTAAGGGTATTTTTGGAATTTAAAGGTGTTATGTATTTATTTCGTGAATTGTGAACCTTGGTCGGTGGAATTGTAGTTTGAGAGTCCGACCGAGGGATTGTGTGACTGTTTATACTCAAAATGTGTATTCTTACAGGACCGGCTCTACTTTTTGAGTAGAGAGATGTCCATTTTACAGGGGAGGTTCTACCGAATTTTTGGTAGAATTCTCGTAAAAATGTGACATCTGGTCAAATCCCTATTCCTAATTTGTGTCCAGCATTTTAGATCGAGTTTCTAGAATTCTATTAGACTTATTTTCATTTCATGTTATCATTTATTTGTTTAGTTGCACCAAGATTGAGGCCTAGTGGACTAGGCCCGTCGGACCCGTCTCGAGGAGCGCACAACTATGAGTTGTTATTTTATATATACGTGTTTTAGGGATGCATGCTTTAGAAATGTATGCTTAAATTTTATGAAATATGCATAAATGGTTTAATAATTGCTTAGGTATATTTTTGGTATATTTTTAGTATATTTTAAATTAAATGCATGTTTTATTATTGAATTATACCTGAAATGTTTTTAAGTATATATATAGTTTATTTCTAGTTTATTTTATAATTAAATTATATTTATCTGACATATATATACTTGAAATATACTCGGTTTATTTTTGGTATATTTCTAGTATATATATGGTTTATATTGTTATTTTAATTAAAGTCATGCATCATTTATTTCATGAATGAATGGATTTTATTTTTAAATGAAGGATATCAATAAAATGTGCTACCTAATGGGCAGCACTAGGTCCGAGTACGTACCAGTATGATGTTAGACTGTAGGTTAAATTACTAACTTATTTATGGATATTGATCGGATTGATTTATATGATGTGTGATGTAATTTGAGAGTGTGATTATTGGAGCTCGGTTGAC